>JAQZBX010020301.1:0-33123 GCA_029593785.1 Cabassous unicinctus
CACTCATAATTTTCTCTATTTCTCTACTATCATTGAAAATACATTGCCAACAATTGTACCTATTAAAATAGATGTTCTCTATCCCCATAAAGTTGTTCTATTTTCTTCAGTTTCCAACCCTCATTAGATGAGACTTTGAGAATATTTTCACTCTACTCCTCTCTTCTCTGTTCACCTCACTCACTACTACATAAGACATTTGGAAAAATTTTAATTTTCTCATACCCTTTGCACCACATCAATTCTTAGATTTTACTAAATCAGCAGAGCAAATCCTTATTAGAAATACCCCTTGAATTTTCTTTGTATAAACTACCCCATTAAGGGTGTTCCTTTTATATTTAAAGGACACCTCAGAAACTCTGACATCATCCATGCAGATTTATCCATGCTCTCCACTGTTTTTCTCTTCCTTATGCTATCCCATCTTGAGGCCTCTGTTCTGCTTCAGTTTTTAAGTCTGAGTAAAATCCTTTCTAGAGTGTTTTTCAGTTGGGAATAGAATATTCTCTCTGAACACTTGCATATTCACAAATATCTTTTAGGCTGTCTGGTGAATAATTTTTGGGCTAAATATAGAATTTTTTGATTGCATTGTTTTTCTCCTGTTATTCTCCCATGGTCTATTGTTTAAAAAAAAAAAAAAAGACCCAGCTTAATACTGGATTCTCATAACCAATACTGGTAGCAGCAAAATGTGGAGGATCAGAGTCTAGATTTTACTGCTTCTCCCACTACCTGTGTTATATATGAGTAGTCCAGTGCTAACTGTATTAGTCAGGGTTCTCTAGGGAAACAGAATTAACTGGGTATATCTATCTATCTCTAGATAGTTAGATAGATAGATAGATAGATAGATAGATAGATAGATAGATAGATAGATAGATAAAATATTCTGAAATTTATTATAGGAGTTGGCTTATGTGACTATGGGGATAGGCAAGTAAAAATTCTGCAGGGCAGACCACATGCTAGGAACTCTGATGAAGGTTTTCAATGAATTCCCCAGGAGAAGCTGGCTGGCTGACATAGAGATGGAAATTCTCTTTTGAAATCATCACTTCTCCTTTTAAAGCCTTCAGCTGATTGGATGAGACGTCTCTCATGGCTGAAAGCAATCTTAGTTCATTGTAGATGTAATCAACTTTCTGATAACTTAAATCCATGAAACATCCTAACAGTAACACTCAGGCCAATGCCTGCTTCACCAAACAACTGGACACCATAACCTGGCCAAGTTGACACGTGAACTTAACTACCACACTAACATAAGTCTTTTTTTTCCTAAGTAATTTGCTATTTTGTCTAAAACTTGATTTTTTCCCCCTTTGTCCCAAGAGCTTGAAAATTATACCAGAATATGCCCAGGTGTATCTCCTTCCCATCAATCCTACCTGAACTCATTGAGTCATCATAATCTATGGGTTCACGATTTCTTCAATTTAGGTACCTATTCTCCAATTACATGTTTAAAGAATTTCTCCTCCTCCATGTCTTTTTTCTCTAACTGGAAACTTCTGTATTTTCATGTTGTATCTTGTGACCCTATCATCCAAGTCTCTTATCTTTTCCATTATTCCGTCTGTGGTAGTCATGATAATATCCTTCCCAAGAAGTCCCTGTCCTAATCCCTGAAAACTGTAAATGTTGCTTTGCAGATGTAATTAAATAAAAGATATTGAGATGGGAGAGAGTATTTTGGATTATCCATGGAGACCAATTTAATCACAAGCGTCCTTGTAATAGAGAAGTGAGGGGTCGGGAAGGAAGAACCTACACTGCTGGCTTTGAAGATGGAGTAAGGCGCCACAAGCCAAGGAACTGAGGTGGCCTCTACAAGCTGGGAAAGGCAAAGAAACATTCTCCTCTAGAGACTCCAGAGGAACACAGTCCTGCAAACCCATTTTAGACTTCTGACCCTTGTAACTGTAAGGCCATATATTGGTGTTGTTTTAAGTTCCTGAGTTTGTAGTAATTTGTTAGAACAGCAATAGGAGACTAATGTCCCTCCCCACCCCCTTTTTTCCCTAAACTTTAGTTTGAGATATTTCTTATAGTGATCTCCCAGGCCTCTAATTCAAGAACCAAAAACAGTCAGCCTCTTCTTCAATTCTCCTAAAATGCTTGAGAATTGTTTAACTCCAGAAATTCCTTTCTGTGCCCTCATGAGCTCCTAAAGCGCAATTTTATTATTTTATTCATGTTATCTGCCTTCCTCAGAGGTAAGGTTTTACCATGGGTATTCTGTCCTGACTAATCTCTTTCTCATTGCTGAACCTTATTTGATGTGTTGTTATTTTTCTTTGCCAGATCACTGGGAATTCCATAGGTGATGGGAGGTACAGCTATTTCTATACCTTGGTCCAACTGTGCAGAAGCAGGTAGGTGGTCAGTCTCTCAGCCAAGGCACCTGAAGGAAGCCTTCCAGCTTCTTGTCTCCTTGTACTCTTCCAGTTGCCAGGGCATGGAGGACCCAATCCACCTTTTCAGCTCCTTATTTTCTTTGGGACAGAGTCTCCACACACTTACTCAGGGTTGCTGTTGACCTTTCACCTGGGATTCATAGATAACTCTGGTTTTGATCCTCTCTTTGGGACCTTCTCATGCTGGTCTCCAGGGCCAACACAGCACCCAGGGATTAGCCCCACACTATTTCTTTCACCTGGGATGTCCACTGAGTCCAAGGCTTCACTTGGATTTGATTGCCTGTTGGCACCAGCAGCCATTTGACTCAGGAGGGGCCTAATTAGTGGAATTGGTACTGGAAAAGGATGCTTTCAGGTCACTATCTTCCTGGAATCCTAGGGTCCTGGATTTTTTTGTATATATTTTCAGATATTTTGCAGAGCTGGGAATTTCATTTTATTGACTTTCCATACAAGTAATACCTGGGTTCATTCATTTTGACTGTTTATAAATCAGAGTTCTACAGAGGTAACTCCTTTAATCTGGTTGGTCCAGAGCAGAAAAATGTCTAATTTTTCATTTTCTATCCCTTTAAATATAACCTTCTTGTCTGTAAGCTTGCAAAATCCTTTTTACTTGTAGCTGATTTTTTTTTTTTTTTTAACTTGAAACATGGTAATGCCTATTTCTAATCTTGGTTACCTTTTTACTTATGTTTGAAACTTTTTTTCTTAATTTCTATTTTTATTAGTGATGCCAACATCCATTTGTTTTCTTTGGAAAATGCTGTCATTTGTACTTAGGTCTCCATGTTTTATTTTCCCTAATCTTTTTGAAATTTTAAAAATATTTGTATTTGTTCCTTTGGTGGCCAGAATATGTTTACAACTTTCATCTTTTATTTTGCTGATCCAGTATTTTGGTATGAGACCAGCTTTTTATTGTTACAGGTGAAATGAATGTTTAAAGTGCCTACTATGTGTTAGGAATAATTGCAATAAATATATTTTATTCTTCACAGCAAGACTTCAGGCTATTGCATTACACAACTCCAGGGTACCATCTACTTTATATACCCCAGGGTTGTACAACAGAGTGGCTCTGACATAACATTAGAACATGCCATTAATCTGATTTTACAGATGAAGAAACTATATTCAGAGAAGTCTGAGTGATTTTCTTATGATCACATAGATAAACAACCAAGCCGGTTTCAGTCCCAGACTCTATACTCCAAGTTTCATACACCCTCCACTTCATCCTGCAGCAGCTTCCCATAATAATTGGCTCTTGGCTGCCTGCAACAGTGATTTTATTTGGTCTACTGCAGATATCATTTAGTTTTTATTCTATCCTAGCCTGCTCTTGTTTAATAGGTGTCCTGTCCCTTTTTATCTCTTTGAGAATAGATTTTATCCCTTTTCTAAAATCTTCTTGCAGCAAATCTATTTCAGGGTTATGTTTATCTCTGAACTCCCACAGTTGTGTTCTACTTTAGTGTTAGAAAAGTTTTTCAGTGATCCCAGATTACTTTTTTCTGTTTACTCACACTACCTTGAATTTAACCTGTGGGGCTTTGTGTTTCTGCTGAAAATGGTCTTTGTGCCAGGTATTTCATAGCTAGTTTGACTTTTTTCTTTTTCCTTAGGCAGGAACTGAGATATAGTTATCTATAGTTTTTGCTTGTTTGCCTGTTTACTTACTTTTGAGAAATCCACATCTGCAGAGCATGACACTTCACAAGCTTATATTAATATTCCATTGTTTTTGAAAAGGATGATTCCCCTTTAAATAAATAATATTTTTGTTACCTATCCTCAAATTGCCCAACTCCAAATAAGGCAGGGACATTTTCCTATATCACAATTAGATCCATTCTTAATTATTATTTTTTTAAATTCTACATTCTATAACTCTCCTTCAAATAATGGAGAGTTGGATTATTTTGGAAATTTGATTGTTCTCAGATTTTCTCACATTTCCATGAATAAAAAGCCACCCAGTCTCTGCAAAATATCCATATACCTGGCCTCTTCAAACTGGATATGGGTTTATTTTATTAAGTTGCCTGCTTGTCTGATAATACCAGTGGAATGTTCCAGTTGTTCATTAAACTACTTTGCTTTGAAGGGTATATCTTGGAGCAATAAAGAAACTAATCAGTGTTGCGTGTTGCTGTCCAGTGACTTATGTGAAATGAAATTGATGGCCTGGACTTACATTATACAGATGGTAGGGCAATAAATTCTACATGTGAAGATTAACTTTAACCAAATATATAAAGAAAGGAAAATATTTTTCTATTGTTCCCAAACCCACTTGTTTTTTAATGTACTTTTAAAACTTTTTATTTTGAAACACGTTCAAAATTACAGGGTAGTTACAGAAATAATACAAACCCTCCTATAGAGAACTTCAACATACTCATAATTCCCAGATGCCCAGGTCCATCAATTTTAACATTTTGCCACATTGCCATATCATTCTATCCATCTATCTGTTGGTCTATTTATCTATCCGTTTTCTGAACACTTGCGTGTAGGTGGTATACATGATGTTCCTTGAACACTTAATACTGCCATGTACATTTCCTAAGAACAAGGATATTCACTTATGTAACCACGTTAAGTGTGGTTATCAAGTTCAAGAGATTTAACATTGATATAAATCTTATTATCTATATTCCAATTCTTTCATATTTCTCAATAATATCACTTTTCCAGTTGGTTATTAAGGTGGCTTTAACTCTACCTTACTTAATTCTTCCACTGAACTGTTCTGATTAAAAATGGTTTAGACTAGTTCAAAGTGATATCTTTGCTATTCCATTTATTATCTATTAATTTCATTGATAAAGGGATTGTATCTTAGGTGTGAGTAGTGTTCAACAAATCAATTCAATGGTTATCAATCCATTTTTAATTGTGTTTTTGCCTTTAAACAAAATTCCAATGATCCAATTTTGTTATTAGATTCCTCTCTTCTTCCTTCCAGGAATGTATATGAGCAGTGAAATACAGGATCACTAAATCTACTAAACTACATTGCCTCCTAAATGCATGAAGCAGGTCACCTAAAATGCAACTAGTTGGGCAGATGTGACAAGGATCTTGAGAGCTATTAAAAGATGTGATGAGAAGTAAAGGCAAAATTGCAAAGAGGTATTAAGAACTGAGAGATGAAGGGTGAAAAATCTCAGAATGGAAATGAAACGATTGGTAACATGGTCATGAATAATGATGTCTACAAGAAGCTGCTCCTATCTCATCCTTAACTGAGCTTGACTTGTGAATCACTACATCAGGTCTAAGCAAATGGATCCCCAGAGAAATCAATGTGTGCAGTATCAGAGACATCAGGTATTAGTTTTTTAAAGCAGTTTTGGTATGTATGCAAATTTGATAGAGCAATTTACTTGGGATGGGGAGGATATTCAGAATTGAGGAATTCTTAAACATGAATTAATTGGGAAGAAAATTTGTTACTGGAAGATTGAGTTCATAATTTATAAGGAGCTAAAAACTACCTTCCCCACAGCAATGAGTCCCCCTTATACAAAATTCCAGTATGCTCTGCTTCAATAAATTATGTCCTTTCTTTAACAGTGAGTATGGGCTCTTGTTCCTCACTCCTTGAGGATACATAGAAAAAGATGGATTAAAATCTGGGAATATAAACCAGAGGTAAAGCCATAGCAGAGAGGAAGTAAAGATTCTTGTAACAAAGACTTGGAGAGATGAAGAAAATTGAAGGTCCTAGAACTGCATTGAGATTTAGCAGTACTGCTAGGATGTTAACATGGAAACAGCTAGACTACATAATTATGTAGTTTGGATAGGACCCTTGAGAAATAGCTCTTCAAATATCCCCAATATCTAAAAAGTTACCCTAAATTTACCCTAATCATCTCACTACTTGTCTATTCTCCAGAGGTATCATAAACTAAATCACTGGGACAAGCCCTCCCTACTGCTAAAGATGTTAAAAAATGAATAAAAATCAGTGTAGGTATCAGAATTCTCATTGGCCCTTCCAGCCCATGATCACTTTTGCTTTTCTCTTAGATTTCCTTTCCTAGTTTCTAAGCTCATTATGATTTGGTCAGCCTATTTTCAAATTTGATAACATCCTTATCATACCTTTATACCTGCTTCAGCAGGAAAATTTCCATTTTTTTGGACATTATTCAGGTTACTCTGTGTATCTGCATTTTGGATGTAATATTGAGGTTCAGGAGAAGTGAGTGCCAACTGAGTCATCAATTCTGAAAAACGTTAAAAATTTGTATGTTGGACCAGATACAGAAATAATACTCCCAGAATGCACTTTACCTCAAATTTGGATATTCCTTACCAGGTATATTAGATCCAAAAAGAAAAAAAGGAGATGGGAGACACGAGTTATAGGGCTCTCTCTGTCTCCCAAATGGCCAGCACTGCCACATAAAACTTTCAGGAATGTGGGGTAATACTCTTGGGGGAAAGCATACCTCTTATCCTGGGCATTGCAGCACCCTTCCCAAATCCCTATCATTAGTTCTGGTCTATGACAAGCTAGAAACAAAATCATCAAGGCCTTTAAAAATATTGATTCATTCTGCCTGAGGTACTCTCACTTTCCTTAGATCACTCCTCTTAGCTGAATACTTTCTGGGGCATGCCCTCCACCCACTTCTGGTCTACAATTGATGGCAGGGGACCACAAAATTTCCCTAGATCTGAAGACTGAACAGTCACTGTTTTGCTCCTGTCTACCCCTCTCACCTCATCCCTTATCATGCTCTCGCCACATTAGCCTTCTTTTCTTTCCTCAAACATGTCAAACCATTCCCACCTCTTGGCCTTTGTACTTGCTATCAGTTGTGCTCTGACTCCAGCTCTTCATGTGACTGACTCCTTCCCATTATGTCAGATTCAAAGGTCACCTCTTCAGAGAGCCCTTTCTCGACTACCCTATCGAAAGCAATATCCCCTGACCCAGCAGTGTTTCCCACTAACCTATTTTCTTCATAGCACTTATTAGAATTATGTTTACAAGATTATTGTCTGTCCATGCCAATTAAAATGTAAGATTTATGAGAGCAGGGCCCTAATCTATACTATTTATGGCTTCATACCCAGCATATGACAGAGTGACTGGCATATACTAAATGTTCAATAAATATTTTCAAATGAACAAATGTTAATATTTCAGACCTTCTGTCACACCTCATACAGGGTAAGGCCTTATGTCTTGGGAAACCCAAATGCCCCTGAGAGTTTGGGATATAGTCAGGAAAGAGCATCCACCTTTGGTGAAGATGAATTCTATGTTTTGGTGCCACACCTCCCTAATGCTGCCCATAAGCACAAAGACAAGTGAGCTGCTGGCATCCATCCCTTGAAAGACACCTGTATCAGTCTAGCTTCCTGCAGAAACAGATGAGGATGGCTTTACAAAGGTGTGGGCAGTATGTAGGAAAAGGAACAAGGGGTGCTAGATGACTATGGTCAATTGTTAGGTCCTTTTCATTCTAATTGTATAATTTCCTCATAGGTAAAATGAGGTCAGGGATATTTGTTGTGAGGATTAAATAACTTAAATAAGTGAATATGTGTAAAATGCTTAGAAGAGTGCCTGGCAAATAGTAAGTCCTCAATAGATGTTAGCTCTTATTATAGGCTTCCTCTTGCCTTCAATGTCCTGATATGGAATAGTCCCTATGCTCTCAGAAATGGCATCAAGATAAAAATGAAATGCTTGACCAGGTCAGTGGCTGTGGTGACAGGACTTTGAATTGATCACCACAAAGTCCATGACAGGCCTCCTCTACCAATCCCAAAGGATTCTTGGGGGCCAGGAAACCATGGTTTGGGGTTACCTCTTTTTTTCTTATTAACATACAAGTTTAATACTGGAAAACCTCAGGTTAGATCAAAGAAGGAATATATTCTCCTGGAAAAGTTTTTACAAACTTTCTGTGAAACACTGAACTCAGAACAACCTTTAATTACCTATAACTAGGGTTGAGGGCCATTTTTCAAAGTTGAAGCTAATTTCTTGTTGTAACTCTCATGCTCTGAAGATCTCACATGAGACTTAACAGAATGGGCATCTGTCAAAGGACAAATCTCAGGAAATCCAGTGCCTTTAGGAGGGAATGTTCAGGCTCTTCCAAGGTCCTGATGACTACAGTGGTGTTGGGTAAATTAACTAGCACCTTCAGGAAACCCACATCCACAGTCTCTTTTTCCATCATCAGCTAGAAAGTAACAGGACCCTCTAAGTTCCCTTGGAGCATTATTTTGTATCCCCCATGGGGTGATGAAAACTGTCTTTTCTTTGCCTCTTCTCCTCTAGGCATTGCTAATGCCCATTCATCAAGTCTAGCACTAAATCTACTAACTTTCTAGCAGTCTAGGGTACACTATAGAATGTCATTGCAAATATCAGTGATGCTTAGTAGCTGGATTTTATCCAATTTTTTTCATTCATAAAATAAAAGTCCCTATACATATTAATGGGGGAAAAAAACCGTAACAGATTCTGATTTGGGTCATTGGGTGTATATAAGTCTACACTGAAGCAGCCAGTCCCAATTACATTTTTACTTAACACCTCATTGAAAGAACAGAGGATTAAGATCCAGCAATGGGAGTTTGGCTAGCTGAGCCCACTTAGAATCTTAAAAAAGACCGGAGCCAGTGCTGAAGCCACCCAGGGAGATGGGAGGGGAGATGTGATGAGGCAGGCTGTCACACCTAACGGCCCTGGGAGAGAGAGAACTAGGTCAGTGAGGGGGTAGGCAGACAGGTGCCTAACCAGCCTGGGAGAAAAGGAAGCCAGGAGAGAGAGCCAGCAAACTGTTAGAAGCCCAACTTGCCTGAGGGAAAAGAGGGCTGAGAGAGCTAGATAAGCTTTCAGAAGCCTACCTAACCTGTAGAGTGGTTGTAGTTCAGTGGAGGAATGCCTGCCTCACATATACTAGGTCCCTGGGTCAATTCCCGTATTAGTGACATAAAAAATAGTACATCTGAATTTGCAGAGATAGTAGAATAGATAGATAAAAAGAAAAAAATCAGCTGGGACTCAGGGGATTGAATCACAACAGGAAAGGCACAAACATGCGCATTATAGCTATCCCAGAGGGAGAAGAGAAAGGAAAGGAGGCAGAAGGAGTGTGGGAGGAAATAATGGCTGAAAATTTCCTAACTCTTTTGAGGGACATGGATGTACACGTCCAGGAAGCACAGCATTCTCCAAATGGTATAAATCCTAACAGGCCTACCCTGAGACATATGCTTATCAAATTGTCCAATGCTAAAGACAAAGAGGGAATATTGAAAGCAGCAAGAGAAAAGAGATGCATCACATACAAGGGAAGCTCGGTAAGATTAAGCACTGATTTCTCATCTGAAACCATGGAGGTGAGATGGCAGTGGTATGATATAGTTAAGGTGCTAAAAGAAAAAAACAAAACAAAACAAAAAACTGCCAGCCAAGAATTCTGTATCCAGCAAAGCTGGCATTCAAAAATGAGGGAGAGTTCAAAATATTCACAGATAAACAAAAATTGAGAGTTTGTTAACAAGATATCTGCCCTTCAAGAAATACTAAAGAGAGGTCTGCAGGTTGAAAGGAAAAAACAGGAGAGAGAGGGTTGGAGGAGAGTGTAGAAAGGAAGATTATCAGTAAGAATAACTAAAAAGATAGAGAAATAAAAACCAAATATGACATATATAGCAGATTGATTTTGTTTATAAATTCCAAAAACAGATATTGGATTATGTTTGTGAACTGGTCTTTTCCTCTGGGCATATTAGATTATATTGGATTCAGAGGTTTCACTTTTAGTTGATTAAATAATGATTAATGCTTTGTTTGGGCCACGTCAGTAGGATGTTGAATCCCCACCCATTTGGTGGTTGGGGACTCACAGAGTAAACCACATGGCAGAGAAGAGAGAAGGAGTTTTGATCCTGGAGCCTGGGAAGTAACACACAGAGAAGCAGATATGTGAGGAAGGAGTTAATTCTCCATTAAACACAGGCAGAGGACTCAGGGAGAGACACAGCCATTCACCTGATATTCTACAGCTGGCCTTGTGGAGAAAGCAGAGCAGTTGAGCCTGAAGAGAAACGAGCCCTGGGAAGATAGGAACCAAGGAAGCCTGAATCCTGGCAGACATTGGCAGCCATCTTGCTCCAACATGTGGCAATAGACTTTGGTGAGGGAAGTAACTTATGCTTTATGGCCTGGTAACTGTAAGCTTCTACTCAAAATAAATACCCTTTATAAAAATCAACTGATTTCTGGTACTTTGCATCAGCACCCCTTTGGGTGACTAATACAACATATATAAACCTGAAGAAAAAATGGCTAATATAACCTTTACAGTAATAACATTGAATGTTAATGGATTAAACTCACAAATCAAGAGACACAGATTGGCAAAATGGATAAAGTAATATGACCTATCTATATGCTGTCTACAAAAAACTCACCTTAGACCCAGGGATGCAAGGAGGCTGAAAGTGAATGGTTGGAAAATAATTTTACATGCAAACAATTAACAAAAAAGGGCAGGAGTAGCTATAATAATACCAGACAAAATAGACTTTACATGTAAAACTATTGTAAGAGACAAAGAAGAGCACTATATATTAATAAAAGGGGTAATCTATCAAGAAGAACAATCATAAACATTTATGCACCTAACCAGGATGCCCCAAAACACATGAGGCCAATCACAAGTAATGAGATTGAATTAGGCATCAAAAACCTCCCAGCTAAGAAGAGACCAAGTCCATATGGCTTCACAGTGAATTCTACCAATCATTCCAGAAAGAACTAACATCAATCCTGCTTAAACTCTCCCAAAAAACTGAAGTGGAGGGAACATTGTCTAACTCATTCTATGATGCCAACATCACCCTAATACCAAAGCCACATAAAGGTGCCACAAGAAAAGAAAACTAGAGATCAATCTTTCTAATGAATATGGATGCTAAAATCCTCAACAAAATACTTGCTAATCATATTCAACAACACATCAAATGAATTATACACCATGATCAAGTGGGTCTCACCCGTGGTATGCAAGGATGGTTCAACATAAGAAAATCAATGTAATACCACATTAATAGGTCGACAGAAAAAAATCACATGATCATCTCTAATGATGCAGAAAAAGCATTTGACAAAATACAGCATCCTTTCTTGATAAAGCACTTCAAAAGATGGGAATAGAAGGAAATTTTCTCAACATGATGAAGGGTATATATGAAAAACCCTATTCAATAGTGAAAAATCATATTCAATGGTGAAATGCTAAAGGCTTTCCCTCTAAAATCTGGAACAAGACAAGGATGCCCACTGTCACTGCTCTTATTTAACATTGTATTAGATGCACTTGCTTGAACATTTAGGCAAGAAAAAGAAAATAGAAGGCATCCAAATTGAAAAGGAAAAAGTAAAAATTTTACTGTTTGCAGATGACATGATTCTATACATAGAAAGCCCTGAAAAACCTACAACAAGGCTTCTAGAGCTGATAAATGAGTTAAGTGGCAGGATAGAAGATCAACATGCAAAAATTAGTAGCATTTCTGTACAACAATAATGAGCAATCTGAGTACAAAATCAAGAAAAAAATTTCCATTTATAATAGCAACTAAAGATGTAAAAGATTTGTACATAGAAAACTACACAACATTGTTAAAGGAAATGAAAGAAGACCTAAAAAAAGGAAGAATATTCCATGTTCATGGATGTGAAGACTAAACATCATTAAGATGTCTGTCATACCCAAATAGACTTACAGATTTAATGCAATCCCAATAAAAATTACAACAGCATATTTTACTGAATTGGAAAAGCTAATTATGAAATTTATTTGGAAAGGCAAGGGGCCCCAAATAGTCAAAAACATATCAAAAAAGAAAAACAAAATTGGAGGAATCATGCTACCTGACTTTAAAGCATGCTACAAAGCTGCAGTGGTCAAAAGTGCATGGTATTGGCACAAGGACAGCCATACTGACCAATGGAACTGAATTGAGAGATCTGATATAGATCCTTGCATATATGGTCAACTGATACTAGACAAGGTCACTAAGTCCACTCAACTGGGACAAAATGGCCTCTTCAAAAATGGTGCTGGGAGAACTGGATATACATATCCAAAAGAATGAAAGAGGATCATTACCTCACGCCCTATATAAAAATTAACTCAAGATGGATCAAAAACCTAAATATAAGAGCCAAGACCATACAGCTCCTAGAAGATAACATAGGGAAGAGTCTATGAGATCTTATAATACAAATGGTTTCATAAACTTTACACCCAAAGAGCAAGCAATGAAAGAAAAATTCATTAAATGGGACCTCCTCAAAATTAAAAATTTTTTACTTCAAAGGAGTTTGTCAAGAAAGTGAAAAGGCAATGGGAGAAAATATTTGGTAACCACTTTTCTGATAAGGACCTAATATCTAGCATATATAAAGAAATCCTACACCTTCAAAATAAAGAGACAAACAACCCACTTAAAAAATAGGCAAGAGATTTGAATAGACATTTTTCAAAGAGGAAATACAAATGGCTAAAAAGCATATGAAAAGATGCTTACCATCACTAGCTATTAGGGAAATGAAAATCAAAGCTACAATGAGATATCATCTTACACCTATTAGACTGTCGGCTATTTTTAAAAAAACGGAACTAGAAGTGTGGGTGAGGATATGGAAGAAAGTGAACCCTCATCTACTGCTGGTGGGAATGTAGAATGGTGCAGCCATTGTGGAGGATGGTTTGGCAGTTCCTCAGGAAGCAATCAGAACTGCCATATGATCCAGCAATCCCACTGCTGGGTATATACCCAGAAGAATTGAAAGCAGGGACACGAACAGCTATATGCACACAAATGTTCATAGTGGCATTATTCACTATTGCTAAAAGTTGGAAGCAACCCAAGTGTCCATCACAGATGGATGGATAAGCAAATTGTGGTATATTGGAATATTACTCAGCTGTAAGAAGGAATGAAGTATTGACACATGGTATAATATGGGTGCATTTTGAAGATCTTATGTTGAATGAAGTAAAAGCCAGTCACTAAAGGACAAATATTACATGACCTCAATGATATGACCTAAGCAAATTGGGCAGACTCACAGAGCTAGAGTCTGGAAGATAGGTTACCAGGCAACAAAAGGGAGTAGAGAGAGGTAAGCTGAATGCTCAATATGGGAAAAATCTATGATAAGATAAAAGGGGGTGATTTGGCAGTGGATGCGGGTGATAGTGGTACATGGATATAGTGGGGTCGACAGTGCTGGAATATGAGGGTAAGCAGGGTAAGGGGGGTGGGGTGGTACTATCCATGGGGGGAAGGGCTGAAGGAAAGAACAGGTGAACTCTGGGGACTTGTAGGTTTGTGGTTAAAACTACAATGGTGGGAATGTTCTTTTAGCAAATATGACAGGGAAGGGTTATTGGTGCAGGGCATTGGGGGTGGGGAGATGTGCGGGAAAGGGCACACCTGGAGCATGCTTCTATGGATTATGAAAGTGTTCATTTTGTCATAGGGTGTTATCTCAGTGGGTGGAGATCCACACAATGAACAAGAAAAAATTAAACTCCCATACTGGAGAGTCCTGCTGGGTTCTCAAATAAAGGGGTAAGAGCCTCTCCAGAACATAGGCAGTGCCTAATAAAAGAAGATGGACAAATATGTCAAGCTCTCAGTATTAATGCATTTATAACTATGAACCTTATTCTTCAAAAATTGCAAGCTAGTGGTTACCATGGGTTCCAAGGAGAGGGAGAAGGAAGAATGCATGGAGCATGGGGATTTTTAGGGCACTGGAAATTTTCTGCATGATCTTGCAATGTTGGATACAGGCCATTATGCATTTTGTTAGAACTTATAAAAGGGTATGGTCACAGAATTTGAAGCATAATATAAACCATTGACCATAGTTAGTGGCAATGCTTCAATATTTGTTCATCAATTGTAACAAATGTAGCATACTCATGTAAGATCTTATTAATAGGGGAAAATGTGAGGGGGAAGGGGTGGGGTATATGAGAATCTCCTATATTTCTATGTGACTTTTCTAGTACCTAAAGCTTCTTTGAAAATAAAGCAAAAATAAAATAAAACAAGACACTAGGGGAACATACAGAAGAAATTTTCACTCTACATAAAAGATAACAGATTTTAAAGGGATGAAAGACACAATGCAAAAAATTTTTTTTAATTTTATATATATTTTTTAAATTTAATTTTTAATTTTGTATTTTTTATAATTTTTATTTGGCTTTGTTTTTGGGGAGGTTTTGGATTGCAGAAGAGTTGCAACTGTGGCAGGGGAGGATCACTGATGCAAGGAGTTGGTGGTGGGGCGAAGTGTGGAAAGTGGTGCACCTGGGACATGCCTCTATGGAATGTGAATGTGCTCAAGTGGTCATGGGGTATTGTCTCAGTGGGTGGAGACCCACACAATAACCGAAAGAATATTGAATTCCCATCTGGGGGTCGGGGTGCTGCTACATTCTCTAATTCAGTGGCAGGAATCCCTAGAGTACATGGGCAGTGCCTAGCGAAGGAAGACAGACCAATACACAAAGTCCTTGATATTGATGCTTTTACTTATGAAACCTTGTTTTTTGTGAAATTGAAACTCAGCTATAATGCTCAAGAATTACCGTCTGAAAGCTTCCTTGTTGCTTTAATGTGGCCTCTAAGTCAAACTCAGCATATAAACTCACTACCTTCCCTCCCACCCCCCACTGGCATGGGACATGACTCCCAGGCACTGAGGAATTATTACCAAGTGGCAACTAGTGATGATTTTGGAAAAAGACCTTGACCAAAAGAGTGAAATATTAAATACAAATGAGTTTTTCTAGCTAAGAGATTTCAAAGTGAGTTGGAAGGTCATTCCAGAGGTTACGCTTATGCACATCTTAGGAGGATCTCACTGATTGCCACAGTACACAGTGCCTCAAGAAGGGAGGCTCCTGAGGGCCCTAGAGACATCTGGACACTATAGACAGGGCAGCAACGCCAGGAATTCAGCACCTTGTCAGTGGGCCTTACCTTGGAATATTTGATAACCTATTCCCCCAATGTAACAGAGCTAGACTTATAATTTTTGTACACTTGGGTCTTATGCCTTTTTTATTTGAACCTATAATTAGCACTATACCTGTTAAATATGTGTCCCAGAGACTTAAATTTTCTGACTTTCATATGCCAGTTGACCCCTGAATCTCAGCAGAGCTGCAGCCAATACCTACCCTCCAATTCATTAGACTCACCCAGGAAACTAACACAAGGATGAGGATGGACAATGCCCATACCAAAAATCAGGGAGTATCTATAACTGCAAGCAAGACAGTTCCACCCATCTGCCCCATAGGCTCTAAGCTAAGCCCCTTCTCAATCGAAAGTAAAACGGGCATCACCATCCCAAAATCCTCAAGACTGAGGAATGAACAAAGGAATGAACAAACATAAGAGGGGAATGCATCTATAGACTAAAGTAAACTTATTATTCTAGTAACAAAAGCACTTGTAACATTGATATAAAGGCAGTGGTCAACAGAGGTTCTAAGAGGAAGGAGAGGGAATAATTGGTGTAACGGGGCATTTTGGGGACATTGGAATTGTGCTGCATGACATTGCAATGACGGATACAGGCCATTATATATTTTGTCAAAACCTATACAATTAATTGTGTGGGAGAGAGTGTAAACTACAATGTAAACTATAATCCATGCTTGGTGGCAATGCTCCAAAATGTTTTCATCAATTGTAACAAATATTCCACACTAATGAAGGATGTTGTTAATGTGGGAAAATGTGGGAGAGGTAGGTTTTGGGGCATATGGGAATCCCCTATATTTTTTATGTAACATTTATGTAATCTAAAGCTTCTTTTAAAAAATAAAATAATTAAAATGGAATGTAAATTGGATATCAATTGTGAAAAACTATTGTTAATTTGTGTAAGGGGTCTGTTTTGCCTTTATAGTTAGTATAAATATTTATATGGTTTCTTGAGTTTACTTCCAACATTAGTCTATTTAACTCTAATGTTTTAAATTTCTTAGTCTTCTAGTTTAGGTGTTCTTAGAAAACAATTTAAAAATTGGTCTATTGTATTTTCACTATATAGAAAAAGGAACACTTTATAAACTGATGGTTATAGGTAAGGACAATAACCACAGAATCCAAGAATCATACGTGATCCTCAAGATGTGGGACCACGTATGATATGAGTGGGAGGAAAGGATAGAAAAAGTCTTGAAGTCAGAGTAGAAGAAACATCAAGATAATTAATGATCCAGAGATGGAATTAATTACCAATATCTTAAAACCACTTGAATTAAAAAAAAAAAAAAAGAATCAAATGTTGACCTAGTCAAGGGATTAAACTTAATTTACAAGTGAATAGAATGGGAAATCTTAGGAAACAAAAAAATGTATAAAACATAAAACTTTGGTATGAATGTGCTCAGTATTTATTATATCTACAGAACTGACAATGTACATGGTATTTTTTTTTCAAATGACACATGAAATACATTTCCTGCCCCAAATACAAAAGACCCTAGTTCAATAAAAACAAAAGTACATGTTACTCCACTTGCAATTTGTATGTAATACATATTTTAATATGCCAGCCTACAATTTTACTCAGTTTTGTTTCTAAAATTCACAATTATGCAAACACTAAGTGCATTTAATTCTATATAATTATAGTGCAGAAAATATTTTCAGAAAAATTCGTTTTTACAATATAGGACACATATATTACTTTGGATTTAAAATATAAAACCAGAATTGCTTAATGAAAATACCAAGTTCCAATTTTAAAAGTTATTCTGTTGTCTGGAAGTAATTAAAAGTTCCCCATTTAATGAAATGTTTGATACCCAAATTTTAATATTCTTCTTAAAGTTTTCAGAAGCTACTCTTCTATAATAGGAAACAAAATGTTTTTCTGATAGATTCTAAACAAATAAGATAGAGATTAATAGCTGAGTGTCACATTATTTTCTCTATCCCCAGGTTTTACAGTTTGCTGAGCAACTGCTCTCTGATATTGACAACAATTTTGAGAAAACTGTATTTTTCCTCATAACCATTGTCATTGTAAGGATCCTATATACTTTCTTGGGTCGTTTGAAATTGTTTTTGATCAGGCATTTCTTTTCTCCTATGCTATCAGAGCATGTATACAGAGGTTCATTTGTTAGCTGGTAGCTTCAGTTGGGCTATGGAGTGGTGACTTCGGATGCATTCTATTGTTCCCTATCTACTCTGCTGCAAATTAAATTGTGGATTTGGGTAGCCTTCCATAGATTTCATATACTTTGCCTATAAAGATAATTCATTAATTTTCCTCTTTCAACCTAAGGTCTCATTGTTTCCAGCAGGGACATTTTTATATGTGCAGTTTGCTAGAAAAATGCAAACATGGGCCCATTTAATATTGCTTGTTATTCTAATTGCTAAACTGGGGTGCATCCAAAGTGGTGAGCCTCTAATGATGAGTCAGAAGTAGTCTAAGCCTATGGTGTATAACAAGAGAAGATGAAATTCAAGTTGATTTGCATCACCTTTTGAGGATTTGGGGGCTTAAGGACTTGAGATGGTAGTTCGTGCCCTCTATGCATTATGCCCTTGTTAATGCCTGCCACTGAAAAAAGAAAAACTTACACCACCCTCTATTTTGGGTGGGGGTCAGCTCAGAGGAGACTGAGCAAGTGGCTTTGGGATTCAAAAACCATTCCTCCCTAGCAGCATTTCTCAAACTGTGTTTGCTTCTTGAGTTAATTGGTGTTCAGAGGAAGAAATGATTTTCATGTTAACTTATTGACTGTGGGACCTCGGCAATTTGTTTGACCTCTCTAGCCTCAATTTCTTGATCTGTGAAATTGATATGATTACATCACCCATGGCTTTGGATTGTTCTGAGGGTCAGGTGAAATAATTTAAGGTGTTTAGCATACACCTTATTTGATAAATGGTAGAATTTTCAGAATTCTTTATATAATGTGCACTGTGTACTTTCAATAGAGTGATGTATAATTTGAAGTATTGCTCAACTGCATTTTTAAAAAGATTTATTTCTCCCTCCCACCCCCATTGTTTTGTACTCATTGTCTGCTCTCTGTGTCCATTCACTGTGTGTGCTTCTGTATTTGCTTGTCTTCTCTTTAGGCAGCACTGGGAACCGATCCTGGGACCTTCCAGAGTGGGAGAGAGGCACTCAATCTCTTGTGCCACCTCAGCTCCCTGGTCTGCTACGTCTCTTATTGTCTCTCCTCTGTGTCTCTTTTTGTTGTGTCATCTTGCTGTGCCAGCTCTTCCGTGCAGGCTGGCACTCCTGCGTGGGCCAGCTTGCCTTCACCAGGAGGCTCTGGGAATCGAACCCTGGATATGGTAGACAGGAGCCCAATTGCTTGAGCCACATCCACTTCCCTCAACTGCATTTTTGACAAGACTTTTTTATTTTTTTACCATGCATCTATGGGATGATAATATTATGGAATATTCTTTAGTAGATGCTTTTCAAGGGGTAGTGTTTTTAAGATCTTATATTATGTATTTATAATCAAAAATAATTTCACTTAAAGTAAAAACAATTAACTTAATTAAAAAGAAATAAGTACTAAAATTTTTTACAATAATGTCAACTTTCCTAAAAAATATTCCCAATTGTGTTAAATATTTAAAGTAAAGCACTTAAATATCTTATTAATATTACTTTGCCAAGTCATCAGGCAACATACCTTCTTGCATCTCATAGCCCAAAACTCTGTCACATCTATGGTTTCATTCCTGCCTCTTCCAGAATTGATTAAAGCCTTTCTCTTCAGAAAGGTCTACAAATTTTATTTCATGTGTATGTGTGTGTGCATGTGCTTATTAAGGTTATTAATTTGTCATATAAAAATTTTTAAATATACCATATTTTGGTATTTTTCTGTATTCTAATAAGCGAGGAGAAGGGGAGGAGGAATGGAAGTGCCCAGGCCTCTCTACCTCTGAGCAGTTCTGTCTCTGCCTTCCATTATTGTGTAGGCACCTCAAGCATGCTATGCCCTGGCCTTACTTCAGTCTTTACCATGCTACCTTCTCAACCTAACTCTCCTCCTTAAGGTCAATAGGGACTCCATCATCCTCAGAGTACTGCGGTCTCAAATAGTGTGCCCTCTTTTCCCCTACACTTATTATCCTTTGCCCCTAGAATTAAACCAATGGCCAAATGCTGTTGTCTGTCCTTGTATCTGCCCTCTCATTGATATAGTCACAAGGCTAATTTAAGGCCCTTTTTACCTCTAACCTGGAAATAACTTCCTACCAGATTTCCTTGCCTCTAACCTCTTCCTATTCCTTCTCACCCTGTATAACACTGCTAGATTAAGAGCCAGAAACACACCTCTGACTTTGTGATATGTCCTGCTGTAGCTCCCCAACCCACAACAAAATAAAATCCTTCATAGATTTAAAGTCAAGGATGGTTTACCTGCACATGGCTTTTCTGCCCCTTTCATTTGAATCTATAATTAGCACAATACTTGATAAATATATGACCCAGAGAATTAAATCTTTGGTCCATCCATGTGCCAGTTGAGCCCTGAATCTTAGCAGAATTGCAACACCTACTTTTCAGTTCATTGGACTCACCCAGTACAACCAACAAGGAGATGATGACAGACAGCATCCATCCCAAGGAACAGTGTGTGTCTGCAACTGCAAGCAAGATAGTTCCATCCACCTGCCCCATGAGATCTAAGCCTCCTCTTAATTAGAAGCAGAGTGGGCATCACCATCCCCAAATCCTCAAGATTGGGGACTGAACAATGGACTAAAGTAGACTTATATAATTATTCTATACTATAGCCTTATTATTATTCTATCAATGGAAGAACTTTTATCATTGATACAAAAGTAATGGCCACCAGAGGTTCTGAGGAGAAGGGGGAGGGAAGAATAGGTTTGATATGGGGGTATTTTCAGGACATTGGAATTGTCCTGCATGACATTACAATGATGAATACAGGCCATTATATGGTATATTTTGGTATATGTTCCACAAGCACTGTGGTGATTTGAAACTATATGTGCCCCAGAAAAACATGTTCTTAGATCTAATCCATTCCTGTGGGTGCAAACCCATTGTAAGTAGGACCTTTCAATGAGGCTACTTCAGTTAAGGTGTGATCTACCTCATTCAGAATTGATCTTAATTCTATTATGGAATCCTTTATAAACAGAAGGAAAACAGAGAGAAAGCCATGGAAGCAAGAAGCTGCAATCAATGAAACCTATAAGAGAAGGGAGAACCCAGCAGATGCCACCATGTGCCTTGCCATGTGGCAAAGGAGCCAAGGAGCACTGGTAGTCAGATTTTGGGATGTAAGCGGCACCTCGATGGTATCTTGATTTGGACATTTTCACAACATCAGAACTATAAGCTAACAAATTCCCATTGTTTAAGCCAACCCATTTCATGGTATTTGCTGGAGCACTGTAGGAAACTAAAATAGATTTTGGTGCCAGGACAGTGGGGTCCTGCTATTACAAATACCAAAACTGTGGAAATGACTTTGGAGTTGGGTAATGGGTAGAGACTGGAAGAATTATGAGGTGCATGATAGAAAAGGCCTAGATTGCTTTTTAGAGACTGTTCATAGAATTATGGATGATAAAAGTACTTCTAATGAGGCCTTAGATGGAAATGATGAATGCGTTATTGGAAACTGGAGAAAATGTGATCCTTGTTTTAAAATGGCAGAGAACTTAGCGAAATTGGGTTCTGATCTCAGATGAAAGGCAGAATTTAAAAGTGAAGAACCTGGATATTTAGCTAAGATTTCCAAAGTAAATGTGGAAAGTACAATCTGGTTTCTCCTTGCAGCTTATAGTAAAATGTGAGAGTAAAGGGATAAGCTGAGAGCTGAACTCCTGGGCACAAACAAATCAGAAATTGATGGTTTGGAAGATTCTGAGTTTCTGTAAAGTGAGTCCCCATAGAATAGAATTTCATGTGAGGGTTTAATGGAACATGGATCCAGTCAGACATTTCAGTGCAAGTCAGAAATGGAAATGCAGTTATCTAAGAAAGTCCTGATTGTTTAAACCCCTGGGTACTACATGCAATACCAACAAATTTGTGACATCTGTATTAATTGAACCACTGCTATCCTGGACTAAAAGGGACAGTTTGAAGGAAAAATCACTTCAGGGGCAGGACCATGGAAGCTGAACTCTGGACCAAAGACATCTTCTTGGGTCAAGAGGGTAGGCTCACACATATGTGTGGAAAGAGTGAATCTGCTCCAATGTTTGGAAAGGGTGGGCCTTCTGCCCCATTGTTTAGGAAGAGTGCTGCCGTCCCCATCTTCAGAGGGTAGAGAATATACTCTGGAGATTGCAGAGAATCTGGCAACCACCCAGTTTTCTCAGAGGGTAGAGCCTATTCCTCAGGGACTGAGGAGAGTCTGGCCATCACCCCAGTATTCTAAGATGTTGAGGCCTTCACCTTAGTGTTTAGGGGAATGCATGGATGCTGTGCAAGCACTTGGAAGGGGTGGGATTGTCGCTGGATGAAAAGAGCTGCTCTTAGCTTCCCCAAATGGCCCTTGCTGCTTCTGCTTTTTGTGCTGAATAGTTTAAATCTGCCAATCCATGGGAAAGCCCTACTCCTCTACTCTGAGTTACAAAAAAGGCAAGAGCCTGGAACCCATACTTTTTCCTCCCTCCTCTTCCACTGACCCTCATGGGAGCCTAGGTTAGGTAAGCCCCAGACCCCTCTGCTTCCCCCATTCTCTGCTCTCCCCTTCCAGTCTCTTTGATCTAACAAAGCTGTCATTTTATGTATTCTTGGTTGTCTGCTATCTGTGTTTGACTCTTATCACCTGAAAAGCCTCCATGTAACATCTAAAACAATCTATTTTGCAGCTCTGTTTGGAGCATAAACATTTAGGATTTGCTATGGCCCCTTGGGCAATCAACTCTTTTATCATTATAAATGTCCCTATCTGTCTTTGGTAATTTTCCTTGCTCTGAAGTCTACTTTATCTGATATTAATACAGACACTCTTGCTTTCCTTTGATTAATTCTAGCATGATGCATCCTTTCCATCCTTTTGCTTTCAGCATGTCTATATCATATTTGAAGTGGGTTTATTTCAGAAAGAATAGAGTTGGTTCATAATTTTAATCCACTCTGACAATCTTTTTTAATTGGTATTTTTAGAATATTTGCATGTAATAAAATTATGTTTTATGACTAAAGTTTGCCATTTTATTTTCTGTTTTTTCTCTGCTTTCTTTTTCTGCCTTCTTGTGGATTTGAACATTCTTTTAGCATTCCAATTTGATGTATCTATAGTGTTTTGAGTTTATCACTTCACAGAGCTCTTGTATTTATATAATCTTATAGTCTATTGGCATCATCGTTTTTTAGTGAACTATAGAAATCTTACATCCCTTTATGATCCTTTACCTCCACATTTTTAAATTGTCTTAGATATTTCTTCTATACACATTTAGAACCCCATCAGACAGTGTTATAAGTTTGCTTCAATTGCCAAACATAATTTAGAAATCTTGAGAAGGAAAGCCTATTGCATTTACCTGTATTTTGCCTTTTGTGATTATTGCATTCTTTCTTTTCTGATGTTCCAAGTTTCCTTCTTTCATTTTGCTCTTTCTGTTTAAAGAACTTCCTTTAGGTATTCTTTTAGGACAGGTCTGCTGATGACAAATTCTCCTAGCATTCCTTCATCTGAGAATGTCTTCATTTCCCCCCTTATTCCTGAAGGATATTTTCACTGGCTATATGATTCTGGGTTGAAGATTCATTTGAAAAATATTGTACCACTTCTTTCTGGCCTCCATTGTTTCTACTGACAAATCCACTGTAATGCAAATTGTTTTTTGCTTGTAGATGTCATTTTTCTCTGCCTAATTAAGATTTTTGTCTTTGTCCTTACTTTTCAGAAGTTCATTTATGCTGTGTCTTATGGGGATTTCTTTGAGCTTTCCTATTTAGGGTCTGCTCAGCTTCTTGTATCTGTAGATTCATATCTCTTGCTAAATTCAGGATGTTTTCTGCCATTATTTGAGTATTCTT
Organism: Cabassous unicinctus; assembly: GCA_029593785.1. NCBI lineage: Eukaryota > Metazoa > Chordata > Mammalia > Cingulata > Chlamyphoridae > Cabassous > Cabassous unicinctus. The sequence continues at coordinate 23,545 of JAQZBX010020301.1, forward strand.
TTAGTGCCATGCTTTCTCTTCTCCTTTTGGGACTCTGAAGACATAAATGTTGGGTCTTTTATTATAGCCCCACAGGTCTGAGGTTCTGTTTATTTTTCTTCCTAGTCTATCTTCTCTCTTTTGTTCTTTTTGAGTAAATTCTACTGTTCTATCTTCCAGTTCAACGATTCTTTACTTTCTTCCCTCCATTCAGCTGTTGAGTCCATCCTCTGAGCTTTTCATTTATTTTAAATTTCTAAAATTTCCATTTGGTTCGTCATGTCTAATATTTCTTTGTATGAACTTCCTATTTTTTATGTTTCAAGTTTGTTAATAATTGTTCATTGAAGCATTTTTACCATGGCTCCTTTAAAGTCTTTCTCATCAATGATGGTCTCTGTTGATTGCCCTTTCCCCCCCCCCATTCAGTTTGAGACCTTGCTCATTGTTATGATGAGTGATTTTTAAAATTGAAACCTGGACATTTACATGTTAGGTTATGAGACGCTCAATCTGATTTTAGCTAGCTTTCTTTGAAATCAGTCTGGGAAGGGAAGGGGGGCACTGCTTTGTTACTGCCAAGTGGAATCACAAATCTAGGCTCCCCACTTGACATTTATTGTCACCTGAAGGATGGCTTCTGTGATGGTTAAGTTCATATGTCAACTTGGCCAGTTTATGGTGTTCAGTTGTTTGGTAAAGTAACCACTGGCCTATTGTTACTGTGAGGATATTTTATAACTTAAATCGTCAGTACGTTGATTGCATTATGGCTGATTACATCTGAAGGAGATTGCCTTCAGTAATGAGAGAAGTCTTATCCAATCAGTTGAAGGCTTTAAAAGGAGAAGTGACAATTTCAGCAGTCAGAAGAAAGAATTTCCATCTCTATGTCAGCCAGTCAGCTTCTCTTGGGGAATTCATTGAAAATCTTCATTACAGTTCCCCGTTTGTGGCCCACCCTGTGGAATCTGGACTTGCCAATCCCCACAGTCACATGACAATTCTTATAAAAATCACATACTATTTATAATGTATATATAGCTCCTGTTGGCTATGTTTCCCTAGAGAACCCAGACTAATATAGCTCCTCTTTACTGTTGGGTAGGAGTGAGAGTTCTAGTTATCTTTGTGGTTTCCACTAATGTTGTGTTGGAGGTGGTTGCATTATTGCTGGGCAAAGGTCAAAGAGTCTGTACTCTCCAGCAGGGAAAGGATAAGCTCCTCATTAGTCAGGTGGGGTTGGAAGTCTCAACTCCCAAATGGTCTCTACTCACACCGTCAAGGTCAGCCCTTATCAGTCAGTGGAAATGAAAGCCATGGTTCCCTAGTGACCTTCTCTGACAAAACCTCAGCAGGAATGTTTGGGTTCCTTGTTACAGCCTTGTGAGGACAGAAGTCTAGGCTCCTATTCAGACTTTGCTAGTATGGGTGAGGGTAGGGACATAATTTTGTTATTTTCAGTGCTGTTTTTCTGGAATAGAGTTTCCTGTCTTCTTAGACTGCCACTTTCCTGGTTCCTTGACTAGAGATAGGAGTTTTTGGAACTTTTAACATTTTGTCTGTGCCTGTAGCATTACTGGAGTTTTCAGCTCCAAGTCTAGGATATAGGAGGGAAAAAAAGTCTTGGGAACTCAAAACCATATCGTTTTTCAAGCTGAGGTCCCTAAATAGTCTGTCTTCTCTCCACCTTTCAGTCTTCTTATGTTTGATTTATATATAAAGCCCAGGGGTTTTAGTTGAATTAGTGAGAGGAATTGGTAAAGTTTGTCTACTCAGTTTTCACAGAAGCATAAATCCAATATTTATACAGGTTAACATGATTATATTTATGTTTTAAAAGGACTACTCTTGTTTCTCTTATGGAGAACTAACCATGGGTAAGGTTGGATGGAACAGTGGAAGTAGGGAAACCAGTAAGGAGGCTATCGCAGAGATGAGGTAGTAGTAGTAGAGCCTGTAGTGAGAAGTAATCCAATTATTTACACATGTATTTAAATATAGAGCCAACATAAAAATTGAGGTATACACACTCACACAGACAGGGAGAGACTGGATGTCCAAGTTCTCACACCTCCCGGGGCCTGATTCTTCAACTTCTTTTTTAGATAAAATACTCCAGAATATGTCTAATAAAATCTTTTTTGGGCTCAAGTGGAAGGGGGGTGGTTTCTCTTTTTCTCTGTCTCCCCTCCAGAGGGCATATTTGTTATAATAGAAACAGGCATGAAAAGTTTGTTCACAAAATATGTCAATAGCTATGCATTGAGAATAAGGTCAGTGTTGGCAAGAGAAAGGTTAACTTGCCTTGCATTTGCTCTTTTCCTAAATGTGTAAAGACCCAGGCTCCCACTGTGATTGACAAGGACTGACAGGATCAAGGTTCTGCCAACTGCTTTTCTAGTTGTGTCCAGAACATGGTGAAGACTGTTGGGGAAATATAATGAAAAACAAAATCTTCTCCCAACCCAGAAAACCTTGCCACAAAGGTAAAATAGAAAGAAAAACAATTTTATTGAATATGCATTAAACCAGAATATGATGCAAAGGCAATCTGCTAAAGCCATTGCAAATTTGAAAAATCTCACCCTTATAGCCAAGCAGATACAACCCTTTACATACATGTTCTCAAGATAAACAATGACTAGTCCTCAAGTAAGAGGACTTGACAACACCATTTGTCACACAATTTTAAATTCACCTGGTAATTGGATAGTCTGTGTTTGCTAATTTCCTCTATCCAAAGGAATAACACAATTTCTCATACCTCAATAACAGCTAGATATTTAAAATTTGGAGCCAGATACCTAAATTAAACTCCCATGGGGAGAGGAGATAAGGGTGCTAGTTTCCCTGATGTTTACATTTCATAGAGATGGTCCTCAGGTCTTTGAGAAAGATACTGAGGTGTAAAGCTAGCAAAGACTTATTTAGTTTTTAAAAAGATTGCATACATCCCAAAGGGGCAGAGAATGAATATACAATTACAAGTTTTCTAAAGAATGCTCTAAGTAAAGACAGGGGGACAGTCTTTCCCTTTTTTGCACCAGGGACAATTTTTCTTTTCAATTTGTATTAACCCTTACAAGACTCAGCTCTAAGATCATAAAGAGATTCACTATGTTGTATGGGTAGGGAGAAGTACACAGACATAAAATATCTAAGTGAATATGGGAATAAGAAAAATTGAGAGAAAAACCAGAGACAAATAACTATTTGAGGCATGCTCTGGATAAGTTACTGGAAATGTAACAATATAAACATTTTGCAACATTTTCTGAACTCTAGGGACTGTTTTCTTATAATAAGAGTGACCTTGCCCGCTCTTCTGGTTTTGTGAACAAACTGAGGGACTACACATAACTTCATTTGAATTGGATTTTCTATAATTTGTAACCGAAGTTTGTTTGTTTTTTTTTTAAACTAGAGCAGTGTTTTGAGGTGAACTATACAAGACCCAGAGGTGTAATGCAAAGACGGAAACACAACATGAAGACCATAATCTCCTAATGAGAGGCTACAATTGAGTCATAAATTTGGCTCAATAATATATATAAGCATATTACAGAGGTCTCATTTCATTAGGAGATAATTTATCTGCTCCTCAAGAGAAAAAAAGGTTACTATAGAATTGAACCCTGAAAGAAATTTCTTACATGTGTTTTCATAGGAAGCAGGGAAATTCATTGAAAGTCAATTTGCCAAATGGTCAATATATTCTTGAATATAGTCTTGAATATGTTTTTGGCCATGAAAAAAAAAAATTCATTAATAAGAATTTTTTTTTTTTTTTTTTTTTTTTTTTTTTGAGGTACTGGGGCCAGGGATTGAACCTAGGGATTGAACCTAGGACCTTATATGTGGGAAACTGGAGCTCAACCACTGAGTCATGTCGGCTCCCCTGAGTTGGTTTATTTCATTTGTTTGCTTGCTTTTTTGTCTTTAGGAGGCACCGGGGGCCAAACTCAGGACCTTCCATGTGGGAAGCAGGCACTCAACTGCTTGAGCCACATCCACTCCCCTGAATAAAAATTTCAATCATAAGTATTTTTGCACATCAAAGGATATATTATTATAAATATATTTTTATGCTCTACAGTCTTTCCTCTTTGGCCTTCAGTCCTTCACTCTCTGAAATTGAGTGTTGACTGTATTTCCCTTAAGCTTGACTTCCTGACTCCAGGCCCTAAACCTCCCTCTCACCCAGGCTCTTAGACTTCCTGAGAAGATCCTAGCTTGGTAGTTCCTTATCTGCCTTTTCCTCCCTTCAGGCCATTACAGACGCCAGGTGACCTAATTACCACAAAGAAAAACATTCTTTGTAAATGCTTTTTTTTACAAAAAAAAAAACCCACATTGGCCCATACCAGTGATCAGTCCCCTTACTGTCTTCCAGTGCTTTTCGTCCAAACCACTCCTAGCCCTTAAAAAGCTGGCTGCCCTTTGTCTTGACAGAGTTGAGTTATACTCTCTCCCCCATACTATAGTAGCTCCTGAATAAAGTCATCCTTGCCTCTTTAATACTGTCCAGAGCAGTTTTAAATTTGGTAGTTAATGGTGTTGTGACTTAGGTAGGATCAGAGCATCCACTGAACCCCAGACCTCTCATCCTGGACTCAGGGGCATCATGGACCTATTGTTCTCTGTCCACTTGGATGTCTGGGGCCTGGAGTCTGACTCCAAATCTGGTGCTCCAGTTTGTCTGTTGACGCATGTTAAGGGCTTGGCTTTCATTTTGAGACTACTGTTTGTTCAGATCCCACTGAATAGGGATTCACTCCCTGACTCTTGGTTTGTGCTAGCTCTTTTGTTTTGAACAAGAAGCTTCTTTGACAGAAATCTTCTTGGCTCCTTTGTGTGGGGATTTAATCCCTGACTCCTTCAGCTGAGTGGGACTTTTCCTGGTTCCTTTCTCCCAGACTCCTTCTACTGAGCCAGATTCTTCCTGGCTCCTTTCTGACCCCTTCCACTGACTGGGGCTCTTCCAGGCTCTTTTATGAGGTCTCTGTCTTCTCTGGTTATTTGTTTGTTGAGATCTTATTTGAATTTTGATATTCCTCTTTTGTTAGAATCTTAAACTTCAGTTGTTTGGTGCCCTCCTTCACTATGAGAAATTCCCAATCTTCTGGCATTCAGCCTGTGAAGACCCCTGCTGATTATGTGCTTTGCCACTATGGGGAGAACTCTGCCCAGTTTGTTTCTCCATGGTGTAATTTCACTAAGGACTCCCCAGAACACCAATTGTCTCTTTAAGAAATTTTGATCTTCCCAAACTGGCTCAACTAAGAACTCTCCTTTCTCTCACCTGCCTCCTTTTCACCACCTCCAACCTTCCCTTTAGCTCCTTTGAATCCTTTCCCTTTCTATACCAGTCCCTTAACTCCCCTATAGTCACTGGAATTTCTCCCCATTGGGGGCACTCCAGGGGCTCAGGACCCCAAAAGCAACTATACTACCTGAGGCTGAAAAAGTTAATTGGAAACAGACTAGATTTTATCCACTTAGCGGGACCTTGGAGTCACCCAGACAGCCGCTTGGACTGTCCTCAATACCTCACCCAAAATTTAATCCACAGCCTCCATAAAATTACACATTAAGGCAAAGAAAATCTTAAAAGTCTCCTTCGCAAATACTGGTGGGGATGCTCTAGCCCTCATTTTAAGCAAGTAACTTTAACTTGTACCACCTGTTAGGAGAACCCTGATAATATATAAAATGGGGCAAAGACAAAAGCCAGTTATCTTATATAAACTACTGGTTTTTTGATTTCTGATTATGGCTGAAATTTTTAGAACTGAAGCTATAAATTCTCTATTTGTGTCTATTTATGTTATATATGTATGATATTTTCCTACCTTCCTATGGTATCACCAAATTAACTTATGAAATCCCTTAAATGTGCTCTATATAATTGGCTTAGAGATAAATGAGCACTTATATAAATTACACTCTTAAAATTGCAGGAATTAATGAAACTGAACTTGTAATATTTAATGTTAAAAAGTACTTATGAAACTAACCTCAAGCGTTTCAAAAATTCAAGTTTACATAATTTAGGTAAACCTTTGGCAAATGAGACTATATTGTTGGTTTGATAAAAGCAACTGTGTCTTCTGAGTTATCAGTGCTAGGTACAATGCAAGCATACATTTTATTCTACTTGAGTATATTCTTCCTAAACTCATACAGGTTTACGGATCAAATAAACTAGCATTTCATCTACTAGATGTTTAAGATGATAAAAAACACTAATTGTGTTTAACAAAATTGAGTCATTATTCTGACAAACTTTATTTCAATAGTATTTGTGTTCTGTAGGATGCTAGCTTGAAGGTAGACTCCAAGATTGATAACTTACAATCTTAGGTGTTGCTAAGTCATTTTCAAGGTATGAGAGGTGTTTTTGTTTCGAAAAGAGTAGTTCTGTGCTAAAATGTTGCAGAATGAGAAAGAAAAAAGTGTAGAATAAAATTTGAATGCATATGAAAAGTTAAAGGAAATTTATGGAAAGGAATTTTATTTCTTGTGGTTAAAGCTGGGTAAATTTTAATGATTTATAAGATTTTAAAAATAAATTTAGTATCAAGTAATATACTGGTGAAAAACTAGAATCTGGTTTTTTTCTCTGTTAAACTGACAAAATTTTCTTGGATTATTGGTTTGTTCTTAATAAGGGATTATAAAAGATTTCCTTTACCTTTTGAGTAATTTGGCCTAGAAGACAGAGATTCTGTGTCTTATCAAATAATTTCTTATAAATTATACTATCATTGTCCTTGATTAAGAGAACCATCTCCTCACTTTTTAAAAAAACTAGGTTTTTACAAACATGTTACCTCTTAAAATTTTTTAAAATTTTTGTTGTCACTTTGGTTAGAGAGCCAAGTATTGTTTCACAGTGATCCATGATACTATTTTAAGCAAGTGTTCAAACCAGTGACAACTTTTGACATTTTGCTTTCCCCAAATCAAATTCTGAATGATGCCTTTCTTCTTGCTCAAACCGTCTTTGAGATTTTCCAGAGGAAATCGTAAAGGATTTGTTCTTTGACCTTGGAAAAAGAGAAGAGCTAGAAAATTGGTTTATTTGATACAAGTTTCACAGGAAGTGCTGTCAAATTAAGAGATGCTTAACCCTCCATTGGTTAAATTTGTATGGCTAAAATGTTAATTTAAATATTTCAAAAATTGTATAACATTCATAGATTTGTCAATGCACTCAAGGTATGTGATATGTTCTGGTCCTGCTTGCCTGATATTACACAACAGTATGTAATGTTGCCAATCATTATGTCAGCTATTTTTTAAAAAAAAATTGTTGTGCTATGGAAACAACCAAATTTTCTCATTATTTGCATTGTTTTATAATGAAATCTCACCAGAGTTTTCACTTTTATAAAAGAGTAATAAGTTAGCCATGGCCACTTTAATCTATTGTTATCCACAGGTAGTTTTTGTTTTACTCTGATCCTTCCCCAAAGGTGTTTACATTCAATTACAGGCCAGAGTGCCTTCAACATACAAGGGACTGTTTCAGAAACACATAGAGAGGACTATGCCAGGAACTGAGGCATAGGCTTCCAATGACATCACTTAAATAACAGCACAGGACTGCAAGTTTCCAGAACTCTAGTGGAAACGCTGATGGTTTCATGAGATAGCAGCAAAAGATGGAGTGGAACAAGAATCAATTACATAGGACTCAATGACCTGATAAAGAATGATTGTGGGTTTTGTTTGAAATATTGCTGATACTTTAATATTTTCTGAATATTCGGAAACCCTTTCTGTTTTACCTTACATTATATATAATTCATAACAATTAATAGAACTATGCTTTCATTAACAAAAAGAAAAACATTTATTTTTATTCCTGGCTGATCCCTCTAAAATTCAGAATATCTTGAGTATTCTTATTTTCATGACAATATAATTATTTGTATAGGTTCAAGAAAAACCTATCTTCCCTGTTAACATGAAATATTGGAACTAGTAGCCATATGACCAAGGCTTTTAAGGAACTAAGGCTTAAAAAACAAACTAAGGCACTTTTAAGGAACTAAGGCTTACAAAGCCCTCTTGGAAAACAACCGGCATGATACCTAGCTTACTGAGTTCCTAGTCTTACAAGTGAGAAAAGAAGGTCACTTCGTGGTAGGCACAGGAACCATGTTTTTTTGGCAACTTGAAGAGAGAAGAGTTCACCCAAACCTATAGGAACTACAGATGAAATCTGGTGGCAATTTCTTGTTTTGGCTTCCCAGCCTGGAGAAGCCTTTAAAAGTCCAATCTGAGATTCCTTATAAAAAAAACTTCCAACAAACAATTTTTTTTTTTTGAAAGGCTTTATTAATGGGTAAGGTATTTTTTTTTTTCTTTTTTTTTTTTTTCTTTATCTCCCCTGCCCCCATTGGTTCTCTCATCTGTCTGCTCATTGTTTGCTCGCCTTCTCTCCATTAGGCATCCGGAACCTCCCACATGAGAGGGGAGTATCCAACAGCCTAAGTCACATCCGCTCCCTCAACAAAGCAAACTTTAATAAGCCTATGTGGAAAATTAGCATTCTTGTTGCACCTATGTAAATCATCAGGCCAAATCTAATAAAACCAACCTTATTTTAAAATCAAGAATAATTTTCTTTGATCAAGAGGAAGGTGACTATAGAGAGATTTGATTCATTAGGAAACTACTGCACACTTCTTGGGGTTATCACACTCTGCTCCTGCTCACTGTCTTTGAGCTATGCACCCCTTCTGTAAACTGCAGGTAACTGCATGGTTTGTACCTACCTGTAAATTGCACGGGATCCTGCCATCTTGCATCTATTGTCAACCTTTTCCAATTTTTGATTCTTGCCATTTTCTTCAATATCTGGCTACAACTCTCCAAAGAAATGTTTTCAATTTTCCTCCCATCCTCCTGAATTGATGTCAATGAAAACTGACTGCTCAATTCCTTGCTGAGACTCTAGGTTGTCTTGTAGCTGGCCTTTTTCCCCAGGACCTAATGAATCGCTGCGAGCTAAGGGCTGCTGACTTGATAAACACCTCAAAAGACTCATCACTGCAGCAGACCATGCCTGGGCTGGATTTCTCCCTGGACAAGCTGGTTTGGATCTCTAAAGAACTCTGGTAAAATACTCAAGTCATACATGCCATTATATGAGAAATTACTATGACCATGAATATCTCTAAAAGCATCTTCATCTTAGCTTCAAGAAACTCAAGGAGCAGTGCTACATAGAACAATTTTCATCTGCCAACCACTTAGTCTTTAATACATTTTAAAATTAATGTTTCTTTTTCCTTTTAGATATCCCTCTTTTAAGATGCCTGACCCTAAAACAACTGACTTTTACCACCACCTCCCAACAGATGGGTCAACTGATTTTACAGAAACAACACCAACAGTCTTCAAGTGACTATTTCTTATACCCTACTTCACTCAGATCTGAGTCTTCTGAGTTGTTCAGCAACAAATTATCATTCATTTTGAACAAAAGGAGGTACTAACCAAGATAACTTCCCTTTAGGCAGTTCTTAACCCGGGGTCCACAGACCCTCAAGTGGTTTATGGAAAGATTTCAGGGGGTCCGTGAGC
>JAQZBX010020302.1:0-33108 GCA_029593785.1 Cabassous unicinctus
CAACCTCCCCTCACTTGGTTTTATTTATCTTCTGAGGGGTGTGTGTTGTGTGTGTGTGGCAGGATTATTTTATGCTTTAGTGATGTACAGTGTGGAAGAAGTGGGGAGAATGAGAAGGATCACTTGGGATGAGCCTGGAGGAGGAGAGATTGGGGAATACTTAAAGAAAGATGTTGGAAAACAGCTTTGGTATGAGGAAAGGGGACTGAAGATAGAAGGACTTGATGAAGTGCTGTTGTGGTCTGTATATTCCCTGTATGATTACACATTAAAAACTTAAGGAATTTTGATTGTATTTTTTTGCTTTCTGGACTGGTTTTCCTTGATTATGGTGCCATTCTGAGGGACTGGATCACATGAATGACTGCTTATTGAGTCATCTACCGAAAGATAACATTATTTCATTTAATGTGTGTGTTGGTTTGAAGCTGTATGTACCCCAGAAAAACATGTTCTTAAATTTAATCCATTCCTGTGGGAGAGAACCCATTGTAAGTAGGACTTTTAAATGAGGCTACTTCAGTTGAGGTGTGTTGTACCTTAATTAGGATGGGTCCTTTATAAGAGAATGAAATTCAGACAGAGAGGAAGAAAGCCATGGGAGCAAGAAGGTGAAACCAACAAATCCAGAAGAGGAGCGAGAGGCAGATGTCGCCATATGCCTTTCCATATGACAGAGGAGCCAAGGATCCCTGGCAGCTGGTTTTCGGGGAGAAAGCATCACCTTGATGATGACTTGATATGGACATTTTCCCAGCTTCAAAATTGTGAGCACATAAATGCCCATTGTTTAACCTGACCCATTTCAGTCTTTTCTTTGAGTAGCCTAGGAAACTAAAACAATGTGTCTCTCACCTTTGCTTGTATTCCACCTTATAGGGTTTTCTTTCTTTTTTTGTGTCATGCCTTAAGTTGGTTCCTTAGAAACAGAGCCTGATCAAGGATTTGAGAGTGCAAAATTTATGGAGGGAGTGCTTTTCAGGAGAATCTATTAATGGAGGGAGTGAAGCAGAGTAAGGAAGGAGAAAGGCAAGCAAAAATATGGTCTCAGGTCAGGGTTACCCTTGGTCTGATACATAGTGGAAGCTCTGGTACATAAACTGTATGGCACAGTCCCTCTTGCCTCAAAAATATCCCCTTGCTTTGCCATAATCACTCAGTTATGGGGGTTGTGCCTATCCAACCTGGATGAAATGGCTTCCACCTGCCCAGGGTAATTAACTGGAGGAGGGGGCAGCTGTGAACTGTTAGCTACCAACTTTCACATCAGCTAGGGGATGGGTGGGTTGCACCACACTGGTAAAGATAATCAGTTGTTACTACAATACAGCAGCTGTATTTGTATTTACGTTGCACAGAGCTGGCTCTACACCAGGTAGATTAAGTTTGACGGTAGTTGAATCATGTTCCTCTCAAAAGACATCTTCAAGTTTTAATCTGTGGTCCTGTGGTTGTGAACCCAGTTATAAATATTATTTTTGAATATTCTAAACTGAGTCAGGGTATGGATGTAAACCCATTTGTGAATAGGATCTTGGAAGATACTATCTAGATGAGATGAAATTGAATCAGGGTGGATCTTAATCCATATGACTAAAATTCTTATAAGCAAAAAAATTTAACACAGAAGTACAAGCCAGATGTCAAAAAGAGCCAGAAGTCAACCAAAATTAAAAGAACAGACACAAGGAGAGAGAGAGTTCCATGTGATGGAGGATTGCTGGAATGGTACAGACTCTAGGAGAAAGCAAGCCCTGCCAATACCTTGTTGTGGACTACTTGTCCCCCAAGCATGAGACAATAAATTCCTGTTACTTAAGCCAGCCCACTGCATGGTATTTGTCAAAGAAGCCCTAGAAAACTTAGGCAATGCTGGGATCTATGATAGGCTCTTTGAAGAAGCATAATATTTCTTCCCCATGCCAGCCAGACCACATTATATCCAGACTCATTATCATGGACCTTGTAAGGCTTGTACCTAGATCTTTAGTCTCATTTTAAGCAATTCTCTCATTCTCTCCCTCATACTCTACCTTTACCACACACCAAACTTCTGTTCCCTACATCTACCATCCTTTTCTCTCATCCACTTCTTAATCTTTCTCATTCCTCACTAGTGCCTTTATTTGGCTATTCCCTACCATTCTTGCCATGTGTAACCGTTGGCCAATTTGATGTAATTATGAATTCCAAAAATATAATTGGATCATGCTTGTAAACTGATCTGTTAATCTGGGCATGATTAGGTTATGATTAGGGTGTTGAGCCCCACCCCTTGGTAGGTGGGGAATCAAATATAAAAGGCAAGGCAAAGAACAGAGTTGAAGCAGTCTTTTGAGAAGCAGTCTTTTGAGAAGCAGTTTTGATGTTGGAAAGAAGGCCCCAGGAGAAGAGAAGCAAGCCATTCGCCTGATTGTCTACAGCTGACCTTGTGGAGGAAACAGTAGCTAAGCCCGGAGAGAAACGCAGCCCCGGGAAGAGAAGAACCCCAGAAGCCTGAACTCCAGCAAATGCTGGCAGCTGTCTTGCTCCAACACATGGCAATGGACTTTGGTGAGAGAAGAAACATAACGCTTTATGGCCTGGTATCTGTGGACTTCCACCCCAAATAAATACCCTTTATAAAGACCAACCCATTTTTGGTATTTCACATTAGCACCCCTTTGGCTGACTAATACACCATGGCTTATATATCACTTCCTTCTAGAGGACTTTCTCAATACACTGAATTAGATATCTCCTTCCAGGTTCCCAAGATACCCTGTATTGCTGTTCATAGTACTTTACACAATGTATTGTAGCTGATGGCTGGCTTTTCGGTGTGTTCAAGTACATTATAAACTGTATAAGGGCAGGCATTATAATAATGTTCACTATTGGATTTCAGTACCTGACATATAGTAAATGCATGCAATATGAATTTATATGTTAATATATACAATAAAAGGATATTTAAACCTCTCTTTATTATGAGAACTAAGGTGTTATATCTCTGTTAAAATGTATATTTGTACAAAATATAGATTAGCCCACATACTTAAAAGAAGACCTTCTAGTTCAAAGGTGGGATCAGGAAAGAGCTAGATAGGTATTCCCAATGGGTAAGCTGCAGATTTCTGAGGGGATGGCTGTGAAATTCCTAGGAGGGTTCCTAGAATCTATGCATACACAAAATACTCTCTGGGTAACCATTTTCTCTTCTACACAGTAGTAAATTTATTTTTCTAATATATATAGCTGCTCTCATATCTAATAACATACAGATTCACATGAAAGCATATGTTCAGTCAAGGTAGTATTTTATCCTTGTGCATTGCCCCCAAAGAAATTAAAAGTATAAGTTTCAATGTGGTGGGCTGTAACAGAGATCTATGCACTTTTCATTTTTAAAAAGAAGCTATTCTGGAAAAGGTTGGGGGTTACTTGTCTAGAGTAGAAGAGTACCACTTCATCAGCATGGAACTGGATGCAGATGCTAGAACTGTGTGATAAGGAAGGGCATGGACTTTAGAGTCAAAAAGGCTTGGGTTTAGTGTCAGCTCTGATAGTGGCATTACCTTGGGTGTTACTTACCATCTGTATTCTCTTTTCTCAGGTTCATCAGACATACAAGTTTCAGCAAAATAGGTTACTGTGCAGAATCATGTGAGTATACATGTGATAGGCTGAGTACAGTGCCTAGCACACAGCAAATGTTCAATGAATGCTAGCTGTTACTATATATATATATATTTTTAAACACAAGATATTGGGAGAACATTGGCTGGGGGTGGTAGTTGGTCAACCTAATGGATATAAAAATACTGGCCATCTGCATGAATGGGTTATATTGTTATATAGAAATGGTTTAGGGGTAAAGCCAAGCATAGATTCCACCCATTTTCCCATTGTGACCAGGTTTAGACCTGTTTAGAGAGTGTAAGATCATTGCTACCTCTTATTGAGCATTTACTGTGTTCCAGATGCTTTTATATACACAATTTCTAGTCTTTATCTTAACAATGCAAGTTAAGTACTATCATCTCAATTTTACATATATAAGAAATACGTTCAGAAACATTAAATGATTTATCCAAGCTAACAGAACCATGAAGTGACAGAACCAGGATCCAGATTTACCAAAGTCAAGGCAAATGCTAAGGTGTGACAGTATGAATTTGGTGAATTCAAAAAAAAAAAAAAAGATTATATATTTTTAACTAATCCATTCCTGTGGGTATGAGATATTTTGATTGAATTAGATTAGGTTAAAGGTCTTTGATTAGATCACTTGATTAGATTGCTTTTGATTGGACCTAAGTGAGGTGTTACTCAGATTGGGTGTCTGTCCTCTTACTGAAGCCTTATATAAACAGAGACATGCAGAGAAAGATAACACAGAGAAAAGGAAGCGCTGCCATTTTGATCTGGTCATGTGAGAGAGAGGACTCAAGGATCGCTAGCAGCCAAAGCTGAAGGATGAAGCTCCCAAGAGGCTGGGCCCACAGAGCATCTCAAGGCTGAAACATGAGCCATATGTCTGATCACTCACAACTGAGCTCCTGGAGACAGTGAACTTTGAGGGGAAGGCAGGGACCTCGGCAGAGATTGGCTGCCATCTTATTTTGACATGTGACAGGACACCAAGATCACCAGTAGCTGACTTTGGTGAGAAAGCATCTCTGATGGTGCCTTGATTTGGACATTTTTGCAGACTTGTAACTGTAAGGTTTTCCCCTAATAAATCCCTATTGTAAAAGCCAACCCATTTCTGATATTTTTGCATTGGCAGCCTTGGCAAACTAAGACATAAAGTTAATATTAAAGAAAAAAATTATCTGAGGGCAAAATGAAGCCCAGGGTCTTGGCACAGTATTTTCTCATTTCTTGCCCTGCTAGCAATCCATTAGCAAGCCCTCAAAGCTAGTGCATGTCCTCAGTGACATAAAGATGGGATGGAAGCTAATTAGAATGTGACTAAAATGTAATTTTGTTATGATTTTCCTTGACCCTAGTCTCTAGGGTGATTCCACATCATTTCTCATTTCAGCCTATCTAAGTGCTGGGAGATGGATGTGCTTTGGGTTCCTTTAGAGACTCATTCTATTTTCTCTGTAATTTATTGTGCACTGTCTACTCATTAAGAAGATATACATCAACCTTACAACAAGAGGTGGCTAAATATTGGAAGCATCAATTAAAGACATTTTTAATGTCAAATGATAAAGATGTTTTTGCATAAGAAAAATGATACTACAGTATAAAGACTCCTTGTTAATAACCCTTGTTTGGATGTGTTATGCTGGCCTTTGATGGTTAATAGTCTTCATGTCTATTCCATTTTTCACCTTGCTTTTAGACAACTCAGTGTCGCTAAATACCAGGAGCAAGGTGTATTTGATGTTAATCATTTTCAGCAGGGACTTTCAGTAGTCTTTTATTTGCTATCATGCCTCATCATAGTATAACAACTTTTGACATAATGTCTTATAATCAGGGTATATCTTACTACTCTTTTGTAGACCAAAAAATCATCAGAACATTTCAGTGCTAGAAGGGGTGCCAGTAATCACAAACTCTACAGTTCCTCAGATTGTGTTCCAGTGTTCTGGGTTCCCCCCATCTCCACTTTTCCCCCACAACAACTACAGAATGGCTCCATGCTTACATGAACTTTGGAAACCATGACTTAGGATGAATTGCAAAGCATCTTTTGAACATGTATTTTGCTGACCCACATGGTGATTTTCTAACAGGGAATAGAGCATACAGCATTTCTTGCGTTCACTGTGTTAACTATTTCCCATCCCACCCCACCCCACTGACCCTGTCTTTCTGGAGCATCTTATGAAACCAGTATGCTCTAGAATACATGTTGGAAAACTGATCTTTCAAATATCTCTGCTTTGCAGATAAAGAAACTAAGCCCCAGAGAAGTTAAATGATGCTCACTTGCAAGATTACAAGCACATCCAGGCAGTCATCACTTTTCATTGCTGAATTCCGTTCTCCTATAATTTGGAACTGGAGACAATAGATAAGACTTTTTTCTACAGGCCCTTGGTAACATTTGGTAATATCTGCTAATAATCTATGAGATCAAGGTGGTCTTTTCATGAAAATCTAATGCATTATGCAAGCTGAAATCAATGCAGTTTCTGTAATCTGAATCTGAAAGAGCTTGGCTATAATTGAAAGCAATTTGAAACAGAATGCTCAGGGATTTGAGACTTTTAAGTGCTTTAAAAATTATAATTTAAAATGAATGATGATTTTTGATAATGGGATTTGACCCAGCTTCATAGCATTTTTTAATCACTGGCAAAACTAATGGACCTTTGGTGTCTAGTGCAAAACCTGATTTTTAAGATATCAAAATATTTCAATACTTTTTGAATGTGTAAAATGATCTAGTTGAGACTATGTGATGAAAAAATAAAAAGTAACTGTTTCTAGGTCAATTTATACAGCATTAACTCATAAATTTTGTTTTTATTTCTGTTAGAAGTATCCAATGATTTTAGAAATCTAGTTTATTTTGAATTGGAATGGATTGTGCCATTGACACTACCTCGCCCGTGAAACTAGTTTAGGTAAAGTACTTATTTTGTGTGTATCATAAATAAGTATAGGCAAAAGGATAAGGCTAAACTGGGAAGTAACAACTGTCTTTTGTCCTGTAATCAGGTCAGGGGAATCAGGCAATCTGAGACACCCTTAAGCATCTGATCATAATGGCTTTTAGGGGTATATAACACAACAGGGAAGAAAGTTTACTTTTGGCTTAAGTGATAATTATGAAAAGTATGTAAGCAATATTTTCTTTACTTTGGTAGTTCCCTCTTCCTTACTCTAGCCTCATTCTTTTTTTTCCCTCATTCTCAGCATCCTTTAAAAGTCGATTGCTAAGTTAATCTTGGGTAGCTCCTAAGGAGTGGAGAAAACCTAGTTATCTTTCCTCTCTTCTCTTTATTTAGCTATATAGTTAAATCACAGGTAATGATGATATAGTATATTTATATGGAATATTGTGATTTATATAGTGCTTTGAAAAGCATTTTAATTTAATTCTTACAAAAATATATCAGGCAGACAGAGCAGATGTTAATCATCTTCACAAATGATGAAACTGCTAAACAGGGAGATCAAATGATTTGTCCAAGCTAAAGAGTAGAGACTGGAATCAAACTCACGTATAATATTTTATTTTAATAAAATATAGCGTATATTTTTCTCCACTGCAAAACAAATTCATATTATCATAAAATGTTAGAAAAAGTAAAAACAAACAAACAAGCAAAACAAACAAAAACAGAAAAGAGTGAGAAAAATTACTGATATCTCCAACATCCAAAGATAATCATTATTCAGATTTTGGTTTATTTCTGTTCTCTTTTTTAAAACACAGAGGGATGTGTAAAATATAATTTTGGTCAAACTGCATATTTACCTATAGCCTGCTTTTTTTCTGGTTGATTTTTTTTTTTAAGATTTGTTTATTTAGTTAGCTATTTCTTCCCCCACCCTTTGTTGTTTTTGTACTCGCTGTCTGCTCTCTGTGTGTTCTTCTGTGTTTGTCTTCTCTTTAGGTGGCACCGGAACTGATCCTGGGACCGTCTGGAGTTGGAGAGAGGCACTCAATCTCTTGCACCACCTCAGCTCCCTGATCTGTTGTGTCTCTTATTGCCTCTCCTCTGTGTCTCTTTTTGTTGCATCATCTTCCTGTACCAGCGCTCCACACGAGCCAGCATTCCACGTGGGCCAGGTCTCTGCTCCGGCCAGCACTCTGTGAGGGCTAGCTCGCCGCATGGGCCAGCTTGCCTTTCACCAGGAGGCCCTGGGAATTGAACCCTGCCCCTCCTATATGGTAGATGGGATCCCAATCGCTTGAGCCACATCTGTTTCCCCTTGTTAATATTTTTATATAAGATTTTTAAAATGTATTATAAAATCATTTTACATGAGGCTTTTCAAAATATAAACAAACTAAACTTGCTAATTTAACAAAACAAGCTACAGAAAATAAAAAAATCATTGCCCACACCTGGGACCAGTGTTAACAGCCCAGATGTATAGCCTGACATCCTTATGAGTCAGCACATATAAATCAAACTCTATTTTTTCTTGATTTATTTATAAACATATATATTATATTTTATAATTTATTTAAATGCGCTCTTATCATACATATCATACATGCTAGTTTTTTCTTAAGTGTAATATTTCTTCTTCTTTTTTTAAAAGTTGTTGTGTTTCTAATCCTTTCTTTTCTCCTCCCTCTACATTGTAAAGATAAAGAAAGTTCATGTGCAGTAACATTTCTTTCCTGCTATCTACAAGTTTATTTCTGAGTTACAAAAATTATTTCTCCTTCCCCATATGTAGCAGGTTGATATTGTTTATGAATTCCAAAAATAGATAATGGATTGTGTTTACAAACTGGCCTGTCCCTCTGGCCGTGTTAGATTATATTGGATTCAGAAGTTTCATTTTTACTTCATTAAATAATGATTAAGGCTTTGATTGGGCTGCGTCAGTAGGATGTTGAGTCCCCACCTCCTTGGTGGGTGGGGTCTCACAGAGAAATCGCATCACAGAGAAGGGAGGTTGGAGCTCTGAGCTGCAGCCCAGGAAGTAAACACACGGAGAGAGCAGAGCAACTGAGCCTGGAGAGAATTGACCCCGGGGAGAGAGACAAAGCCTAGAGAGACTGCTAGTCTACAGCTGACCTTGTGGAGAGAGCAGTGCAGCTGAGCCTGGAGAGAGATGAGACTTATCCTAGCCTACCGCTGATATTGGAAGAAGCTGGGACCATGGAGCCCTAAGAGGAAGAGGAAGGCTTAACGTTGTCAGCCATCTTGCTCCAACACATGGCAACAGACTTTGGTGAGGGAAGTAACTTATGCTTTATGGCCTGGTAACTAAGTTTCTACCCCAAATAAATACTCTTTATGAAAGCCAACACATTTCTGGTATTTTGCATCAGCACCCCTTTGGCTGACTAATGCACCATGTTTTTAGAATTTTCCCATTCAATTTGGACTGCCACAATGAGACACCTAGAAAGTGTGAGAATCTTTTTTTCTTGCATCTGTTGTGGAAACCTTAGCAGCTGACATTAACTGGTTCAGGTCTGTCAGAGTTACATAGTAACAACATTTTTAAAAGACTGAATGAATGTTCTAAAATAGAGGGATTTAAAAGTAAATTATTATTCAATATTTTGAACAAGTTTTGCAGCCTTTAGAGATGTTTATGATGAGTGTGTTATACTATTGGGAAACACTTATTAATATTTATATTAACTAGAAGAAATTGGGGTCCAAAATTTTACATATAGTGTTTCATTAGGTATGTAAAAATTTCATGGAAATAAATTGGGAAGAAATACAATAAAATATTGATGGCAGTTTTCCCCAGGTGACATTTTAGAATTCAATAAGTATTATTTTTACTATTTTAAATAATTCCAATAATTATTAAGAAAGAAACAGACAAACTTTGCAGTTGATATGGGCTTTTAGTTTTATGTATTTGCATTTGATCTTTTCCTCAACTGTCCTACTCAGTGAAGGTTTTTTTCATTTGAATGACTCTCTCCTAGTCTATGGTAATTCTAATGTGAACTATTACCCAATTTACTCTTTTAGGATCCCCCAAATTTACATCTTTCCTTTAGTAAATGGCTTATTGAGAGATTGAAAGCCCACAATTTAGAAGGTTGACTGTCCTAACCTCCTCTTAATTAAATGGGCTCTGAGAAAATAAAAAGGAAAAATTACTTTCTTCATATTATAGATTAGTGCTTTTACCATGTATTATGAAGCTATAATAATAGACATGAGCTAGGTCTCTATTAATGTGTCATTGAGCAATTACAAAGACACCTATGAGGCATTGAATTTAAGAAAAATATATACAGAAATATCACAAAAACTTAAAAGCTTTCCTTAAAAACTTTGTGATTGTCAGTAAACTGTGAGACACTTTAGAAAACCTTTTAGAAGCTCAATAAATATTAAGCATAAAGGAAACTTTATTCAAGCCAGGGCATATCTTTAAACAGTACAAAAACGGATGTTCAGTCCAGTTTATTTTGAATTTCTCCATTTCTTTATAATGCACATAGTACATTGAGAACATTTTTTATGTTCTTTTTGTGAGATATGCATCTTCTGTGACAACAATTTGTCACCAAGGCAACCAAAGCTTTGCTTAATGCATTGTACTTTAGTGAAATAAAATGTATGTCCTCTTACACAGTTTTTCTTTCAGTAGAGATGGCTTGAGATTTTATCTAGAATGAAAACGAAGCTCTTTGTAAATATATTTCCCAAAGAAACACATCTTTCTCAATGTTTAGAGGGATCGTTCTCAGAAATACAAATTGTTTCAGGTCTGAGGAGCCATTCTCTTCCTCTGCCTTCTAAGCTTGACACATTAACAATCATAATCAGATTTAGATTTGGTCTTCTTCTCCCACCTATGCAAATGAACTTCCTTAATCCCATTTGAAACACAGCTGAGTATAGATGAACAAAATATGTAAATTGAATTGGAAATTGAAAACTGTCACAAAATTTGGTCTACAGAGACAATCATCTGGGCAGATCCAACCTAAGCAGTGCTTTTTCTCAGTCATTTTAATTTCCCTAGGGATTATCAAAATTAAACTGATGCTTTTTGCTTTAGATATGAATACTGTGCCAGGTATATGGAATGTCCCTACATTTAGCTCTTTATGGATTCCATGGCCTACTTTTTAATTTGTAAAGTATTTTTATCTCTTGTAGCAGTCCATGGAGAATGTTTGTCAGGAAGAGTGCCTTTTATAACAACGGCAATATAGTCTGTTGGTTGATTGGTGTAGTCATTCAAAATATTTACATCTAGAAAGGTGGGGAAGAAAGGGATGGGAGCACAGGTTTGATTAGCTCTCCTCTCTGAATCTAAAGTAGAGAATCAAACACAGAAGGTCTCCTTGTTACCATCTCAAAGGGAAGTCAGGAACTGTAAATCAGGGACCACGACTAAGAACTTTGTCAGATTCTCATCTTCATTGTTAGCTATTCTCTATTATCCCAAACTGGTTGGCTTTCATGAGCAAAAAGCATATAGGTTCTATGAGCTGCTCTTTAGGAGCTTTGAGAGTTGGGGAAGATTGGAGAGGGAATGGGAAGAGGGAAATTTCCATCCAACTCGTCAGCAATTGAGGCATATGGAAACAGTCCTCAAAGAACAGAGTGAGTGATGGTGGCATTAACAGTTGAAGGAGAGCTCACTGGGTTCCTGAAAGCTGTACTACGGAAGAAAGAGGGATGAACATTGGGGATGAACCTGAGCTTCAGATGGGCCAGCACTAACAATGGAAAGACATGTATGTCCCCTGAGTCAACTTCATTAGACTGTTCATACTTTTCTCATATGCCTCCCTTCCTCAATAAGAGCTCCCAGACTTTCAGACTGGCCCTTTTGATTTCAGGGGATATTTGGACTGAAGAAACCAAGGCCAAACCTCTTTGTATGTAGTGAGGCAAGTTACATAATATTTAAGGGCTGGGTGATCTCTTGAGCCTCAGGTTTTTCATATGTGAAGAGTAGATGATAGTTTCTACCCCAAAAGTTGTCTGCCAGCAATCAAATTTGATAATGCCTGACAGGCACATAGAAGAGAAGTTGGTCCTCAATAATCGTTGGTAGCTTCTTTGATATGGGAACTACTTGTATTGTTATTTATCTTTTTAATTACGTATCTTGTCTACTTAGTTGGTTTGTAATACTGTTAAATACCGAGACCATGTCTTAAATCTCTTGTAGCTCTGGCTACTGGAACACAGTAAATGGATTTTCATGAATTCTTTATGACTTGCTTGGAGAATAACAATCATTAAAACTTACAGAGCACTTACTATGTGCCATATACTGTCTAAGTGATTTTACTTTTTTTCTTACATTTTATAACAATTCTAAGGGAAATTGATCATCCCTATTTTACAAATGAAGAAACTGAGGCTCGGAGTCCAGCTGGGATTTGAACCTAGGTAGTCTGGCTCCAGAAACTACCCCCTCAATAACTGTGTTCTTCTGGGAACAACAGAGCATCCCTCATTAGATCAATAACTACATTAGGGAAAGAAAAGGAAATATTCATATCTGGACAAAATGGGAAAGCAGCTCCCACTGTGCTTTATGCCCAATATCAGAGCATATTCTTCCTCTTCCAGGAAAGTGTGAGAAGTAATCCAAACAACTTCCAAAGCAAGATTGTGGGTTGGATTGTACTGCTTTAGCAGTGAACTATTGTGCAAGCAAACTCTTTTATCTTCACTGAGCAATTTCCACAGAGAAACTCTCTTATTCTATACAACTAAACAACAAGAACAGCAATAACGATAACACAATCTATTAAAAATGTGTATCCATCCATATGCCATCACTGTCAAACTAATGAATTTTGGATAGTGGAGAGCTGGCTTCCCACATATGAGGTCCCGGGTTCAATTTCCCAGCCCTGGTACCTCAAAAAACAAAATGCATGACTTGCAGAACTGTTATGAAGATTAGGTTTTAAATTGCAAACAATTTACAGGTTCAATGAGAATTATTCGGTTGCCTCATAGTGGACTTTACTTACCTTACCAGAATGGGTGCCTGTGGTTACCCTGATTCACTAGACCATTACACAATTATGTATTTCCTTTTGTCTTCAGAAACCTGAGCATAGTCTTCTTTCAAGGTTCTTAGAAAATTCAAATGGCAGCAATATTTCCTTGTCTTGAACACTAAAACATTAAATACACCATCACTTCAGTTGCTCTAAGAAATCTATGAACATGCTATTCTGTGAATCATCAGAATTTTCTTATATATAGGAGTAGAGAAAAATATGATTATGCAATTCAATGGTTTAATAATGAGTTGTTAGGTTCTAAAATGAGTTTTAAATATGCCCTGTGTTATCCTAAATGCTGATGTAAATGTTAGCTAGTTGGATTAGTATCTAATTAATGAAGTTACAGCAGTTATTTAGTTTCCCAGTATTAATGTGTTAAGTACAGGTGATGTGACCATCTTAGTTTCCTGGGATGGAAAACTTTCAGTGCTAAAACCAGGAAAAGCCCAGGCAAATCAAGATAAATTGGTCACCCTATATACAGAGGTATAAGGAATCTGTGTTAAAGTCAGTTGCACAAATTTATTTCCTGATGGCTAATCCACTAAAATTTCAAATAATTGTTTTTACTCAGTTAATCTTAAATAAAGTGATTGTTCGTTTTATTCTCAAATTAAATATCTAGTTTTTACATTGTTTTAAAGTTTAATCAAGGTATGTATAAATTAACATAAAGAAGATATTAATTCATTCTATCAAAATTAACAATTTAAATTAGCTAAATTAAAGAGTTTTAATTTGTAGGTTTGAGTGGTTCAAAACTTAAGCAGAATATGATATTCAGACTTTATAATTGGATTCCTTTCCAAATCCTTCTGTATCCTGTAAATTGCTGCCTTGGTGCGTTAGTCCACTTTGTTACATTATTAGCATATGAGTTACAGCTAGTGTCTGCTTTCTGGCAGGTTTGGGACCATACCTAAATTCTAGAACAGTTTTAGTAAAAGTCATTTGAAAACTAACAAAAGAAATATCCTCCAGAAAACTTCTACCACTTATCAAAATTAAGAGAAAACAGAAAAACTTAAGAGAATAAAATCCCCAGTACAAAATTAATTTTCTTTTTCTACGATAGAATGGGTAATAAAATTCTCATTTTCTAGTAAGGTTGCACAGAGTCAAGGACTGAAAGTGTAGCATTAGTTTATTTCTGTTCTCTTGGAGTGGAATGGTATTTGATGCCTCTGATGCGTCTTTCCTCCTCCCCACCAGCTCATTTCCAACTTACCATCTTCTGAACTTCATCCTAGCACCTCTTTCTTCTGCTTACCAAAACATGTTCTCAGGAAACAAGTCAAAATTAGCTTACGCTTCTGTGTAATAATATGGAGCTTAAATAATTATACATTCCCTAGATATATTTTAACATGAGTAAAAGTCTTAGACTAAAAAGCAAATATCTAAAGGTATAATTCCAGAGGCCAAATACTATAAGGGAGATAATGCACCTCACTGTTGCCTCTGAAATTATACCATGGGGTAGTCATTTTCCTGAGTAAAACCTATGTGGTGTTGTCTGTTGTTTACTAAAGACTATAGCCTGTGTTGGAGGCCAGTAGTGATAACTTATCTACTACTTATTAACTTCCCTGCCACAGCTGTGATCTGAAAGTATATGAAATACATTGCCATCTTTGAATTTCTAGAGACCAGAATAATTTTACACCCTTTCCATTCTCCTTGATTGATTAATTGCACAAACCCATGGTTGAGACAGAATCTGTCATTGATACAATGGAAAGTGATGGCAAAGATATATTGGTGGCAATGTCTCCCATAAACCGTGTAGCAGATATGTAGCAGTCTGGGCATCTTCCTTGGTAATGGAACCACAACCGTGTTTAAGTAACAGGTAGCAATCGCTGATTTCAGGGAAAGTGGATCCTTCAGCCAGTCACAGGGTATGATTCATGATCATGTAATTCTATTCCACTTTGCTTCTGATAGCTTCTAAGGGTGGATATAACCCAGTTCTGATCAATGGCATATAAATGGAAGCTTTCCAAGGGCTTCTGGGACAGAATTTCTCCTAAGTTAAAAAATAATAAAAGGCAAAGCCTCAAAGAAGGTTCTTTCCTTCCTGGATTGAGTGTTGTTTTGGTAGACATCTTGAGATCATGAGTAACATAACCAAGGACAAAAATAAAACACCTTAAGAATGGTGGAGCATGATAGATGATATGGCTGAGCTGCTTTGTCAAACCTAGAATTGCTTATATCCTGATTTCTTGTTTGTAAGGTATTTAAGTCTTTATTGTCTAACATCCAGCCAAAATGTTCCATTAACTTGCAGCCAAAAACATCCTTAAGTGTGACAATTCCATAATTAGAAAATATTTTATATGAACTATTGATATTTTAAAATCTTATTTGAAATGTGAGTAGAAGCATCTTTAGAAAACTTATTTGTATTTATTTTTTGTATAAACTTATATTTGTGGAAAAATAATACCATTTATATTAAAACATAATTTCATGATTAGTCTTTTCTTCAACCAGATTGCTACCTCTAAGTCTCTCCTATACAGAAATTCTGGAAGCACTACCACCAAGAGAATTTGGATAATTTGGTGTTTTAAATATTCCAAATATATCATAGGTTAAATTGGGTAGTTTGGAACATACATAGCCTTGTGAATTCATGTCTCATCTCAGAATTAACACCATTAATATTTCCATCCATCCACTCTTCTCCCCACGCAAATATAGCAATTTGACTGCTGACCTTTCCTATTTCTCCTGCTCATTTTTCCTGCAGCATTAGTTTTTAGGGTTTTTTTTTTGTTTGTTTGTTTGTTTTTTTTGTATTCTCCCCTATTTTCCTTATTGCTAGGTGTCTTTGTTGCTGTAGATTTATCTTCATTTAGTTCCCACCTTGCCTTTTCCCCTGATTTTACCTCCTTATCATCTACTTATGCTTCATATTTGCAACCATTCCTGACCTGGCCACCAAACCATCCAACTCTTTTCTATACAACCCAAAAAATTAGAGACTCAGATGGTTCAGGTCCCAATAACTGGAGTTCTGCTGTGATCAAGTTTCTTGTGTAATTGCTGAAGTGCAATCTTTTTTGCTTAGTTGCTCTTCATCACCTTATAATAGAGACATGTAGTAGGCATTGGCAGAAAGCACAAGAGTAACAGAATGAGACTGCAGGTTTCATATGGTACATCATCTTAGTAATGAAAGGATTCACAGGCTCAACAATGTAGCCCTTCGAATTTAAATAAGAATGTATATATCTGTATATATCTTAAATTTGTGAGACTTAAGCATTATGATTACAAAATGGGGTTACAATTACTTATTATGTCCAAATTATTAAGCCCTAGTTGGTCTAATTGCTAGAAATTAGCCTTCTTCAAAGTGTTCCCTGGCTATTTTTAAGATTCCTTATGAAATAGTGTTTTTAGACCTTTTGCATTTCAGTAAATGTGAAGAAATGTAGGTAACTGAGATGAAGTTTTAAAAGCGGCCATTATGTTGCCTTCATGGAGTAGTGAGAAGTGATCAGATTCCACACAGAGTCGACAGGAATGGCTGCTAGATTGGATATGGGCAGATTTAGACTGGGAGTGGGTTAGAAAGACTGCTATGCTTGGGGCTGAACACCTGTGTGGCTGGTGGCACCTTTACTGAGAAGGGGAAGCACAGTGCAGAGTTTAAACTGGCTAGCCAAGTAGAGATGTCAAGTACCTGCTATGTGGGTCAGGAACTCAGGACGCATTGACACTAGAGATACACATTTTGATAACATTGATATTTAGGTATAAAGTCATGGGACTTGAGGCCACCCAGGGAGAGTGTAGCTAGAGCCTGAGACTTGGTAATGGGAAGGAAGAGAAAAGGAAAGGGGAGAGGGGGAAGCCAAGATGGTGGCAGAGTGAGGAGCTCATGCTGCAGGGCAGTTGGTAATCACCCAGAGCTACCTCGAGCTCCTGTTTGGGGGCCCCACTAGACCAGAAGAGTATCCTGCAACATCCTTGAAAATATGGAAGGAGGAGACTGCTCATCTCCAGAGACGATTCATGAGTAGAGCTCTCCACGGTGCAAGCCGCCTCGGGAACTATTCCTTGGCTGGAGATGGAAGCTCCATTTCCCAAAAATGGGGTAGAAAGACACAGTGTGGCACCGATTTCAGCTACTGATCGGTGATTTCGGCGGGCTAAAGTATAATCCTAGGAACAACTAAACTTTGAGCCTGTCCAGGTCAGAAAGAGGCTGGTTGCCGCCATTTTGACTCCGCCCCCAGCCTGAGGGGAAGCGGGGCTGATTGAAAATCAGTGCTGATAAGGACCGGCTTCTTTCCACCCAGGTCGGATTGCAGCTCTAGCGTAAACCCCAGCCCCACCTCTGCCAGGGAGGAAGCTGGGGGGGACCTGCACAACCTCTCTGGGAAACTGCAAGCCATGTCACAGAGGCCAGGTGCCCCTCCTACTCTAGTGTCGCAAGCCGCCTCAGGAGCTATTCCGTGGCTGGAGTTAGAAGCCCCATTACCCATAAACGGTGGAGGAAGAGACAATTTTCCACCAACCTCAGCTACTGATTAGTGGACTCGGCTGACTGAAGTATAATCCTAGAAACAGTTAGGGTTTGAGCCTGTCCAAGTTGGAAAGAGTCCGGTAGCTGCCATTTTGACTCTGTCCCCGGCATGAGGGGAAGCCTGGCTGACTGAAAATCCAGTGAATTTAGGGACTGGCTTCTTTCCACCAAGATCGGACTGTAGCCCTAGCCTAGGCTCCAGCCTCACAGAGGAAGCTGGTGGGACCTGCACAAGGCTCTCCAGGCAATTGCAAGTGCTCTCTGCCTGCACAGACTGAATAGTCAGTCAACTGGGGCTGCATGCCTGTACCCCAGTAGGATAGGAGAGGTACTGGGTATCTTTGGCCTCTGCAGGCAACAGCAGGAGTTTTAAGCCCACACGAACTGGTTTGTTGAGTGCCTTCAAGTCCATCTCCACCTCTGTTCCCCCCATAGGATAGGAGGGTGCTGGTGTTCCCTCAGCCTCTCAGGGCAACTGCAGGCACTTTCCACCTGCACAAACCTGACTGTTGGGCACCTGTGGCTCCATTCCCATCCCCAATAGGACAAGAGATGGACTGTGTTTGCTCAGCCTCTCTGGGTAACTGCAGCTGCTTTTGGCCCCCAAGCCTGGACTGGTGGATACTTGTGGATCCATCCTCATCCCTCAATAGGAAAGGAGGGGGCTGGTGTTTCCACAGCTTTTTTGGGTGATGGCAGACTTTCGGCCTGCATGGACTGGACTGTTGGATGTCTATGGATTCACCCCCACCCTCAATAGGATAGGAGGGAACTGGTGTCTCCACAGCCTCTCTGGACAATGGCGGGTACTTTCGGCCTACAGGGACTGAACTGCTGGGTGCCTGTGGATCCAACCCCATGCCTTAATAGGATAGGAGGGGGTGGTGTTTCCTCAGCCTCTATGGGAAACAGCAGGTATTCTCGGCCGAAAGGGACTGAACTGTTGGGCATCGGTGGTTCCGTTTCCACCCCTAAAGGGCAGAAGGGACAGTACTCCCTCAATTTCCCAGGGCAGCTGCAGGCATATTTGGCCCACACAGATTAGATTGTTGGGCACTCCAGAGGGTCAATTCCCACCTCCAGCAGGGCAGGGGCCTGGTGCTATGTCAGTTTACCTGAGGAACTATGGTCATTTTGGACCCACATGGCATAGATTGCTGCCCACAACTATAGCTCCATCCCCGCCCAAGGTAGGGGAGGAAGGGGTGTGAAGCTTTATCAGTTTCTCTGGACAACTACAGATAGTCTGGTCCTGCCCAACTTGGATTATTAAACATAGCTGCAGCTCTGTCCCTACCCTGACAGAGAAGAAAGGTGGGAGAAGCCTCATCAATTCCTGGGGCAATGTGGGCACCTTCAGCCTCCATAGCTTACAGCACCAAATACATTCTGGCTCCTACTACACAACCAACAAGGGAGAAAGGGCAAGAAAGCCCTAAACTAAAGAGAGAAACTGCACCCAGAATAAATACATCTAGCAAGCCAGATGCGAAAACACCGATAAAAAATTACAAACCATACCAAGAGACAGGAAGATATAGCCCAGTTAAAGGAACAAGATAAGCCTGAAGATGACATAAAGGAGTTGAGACAACTAATGATAGATGTTCAAACAAATCTCCTTAATAAATTCAATGAGATGGCTAAAGAGATTAAGGATATTAAGAAGATATTGGATGAGCACAAAGAAGAATTTGAAAGCATGCATAGAAAAGTATGTATTTTTTCATATCCTTAAGGGAATGAAAGGTCAATAAATGAAATAAAAAATACACTGGAGGCATATAGCAGCAGATTTGAAGAAAGGATTGGTGAGCTCGAAGACATGGCCTCTGAAAGAGAACATAGAAAAGAACAGATGAAGAAAAGAATAGAAAAAATTGAACAGGGTCTTAAGGAACTAAATGACAGCAAGAGA
Organism: Cabassous unicinctus; assembly: GCA_029593785.1. Classification (NCBI taxonomy): domain Eukaryota; kingdom Metazoa; phylum Chordata; class Mammalia; order Cingulata; family Chlamyphoridae; genus Cabassous; species Cabassous unicinctus. Next base: position 19,114 of record JAQZBX010020302.1, read on the forward strand.
TGTGCAAACATACATGTCATGGGTGTCCCATAAGGTGACAAGAAGGGAAAAGGGGTAGAAGGAATATTTGAAGAAATAATGGTAGAAAATTTCCCAACCTTATTGAAGGACAAAAATATCCATGTCCAAGAAGCACAATGTACTCCCACCTGAATAAATCCGAATAGACCAACTCTGAGACACATACTAATCAGAATATCAAATGCCAAAGACAAAGAGAATTCTGAGAGCAGCAAGAGAAAAGCAATGCATAACACATAAGGGATACCCAATAAGATTAAGTGCCGATTTCTCATCAGAAACCATTGAGGCAAAAAGACAGTGGTATGATATATTTAAGATACTGTAAGAGAAAAACTGCCAGCCAAGAATTTTATATCCAGCAAGATTATCTTTCAAAAGTGAGGGTGAGCTTAGAATATTCACAGATAAACAGAAACTGCGAGAGTTTATAACAAAAAGACCAGCTTTGCAGGAAATACTAAAGAGAGTGTTACTTTCTGTTATTGAAACAGTCATCATTTCTAGACTCTCTTCCAAGCCTGAAAAGAAAAGACAGTAGAGAGAGGCTTGGAAGAGAGTCTAGAAATGAAGACTGTTTCAATAACAGAAAGTAAAAGTGTCAAAAGTAAAATGACAGATTAAACACAAAGATCAAATTGGATGAAATAATAACTCCTTTACATTAACATTGAATGTTAATGGATTAAACTCCCCAACCAAAAGACACAGACTGGAGGAATGGATTAGAAAATATAAGCCATCTATATGCTGTCTGCAAGAGACTCACCTTAGACCCAAGGATACCAGTAGATTGAAAGTGAAAAGTTTGAAAAAGGTATTCCATGCATGCAGTAACCAAAACAAACAAACAAACAAACAAACAACAACAAAAAAAACCCTGGGGTAGCTATACTTAGATGATATAGCCTTTAAAAGCAAAACTGTTATTAGAGACAAGGAAGGACATTACATATTAATAAAAGGAATGATTCACCAGGAAGAAATAATAATCATAAATGTATATGTACCTACCCAGGATGCCCCAGGATACAGGAGGCAAACACTGGCAAAACTGAAGGGAGAAATTGACATCTCTACAATAATAGTAGGAGACTTCAATACACCACTCTCAGCAATGGATAGAACATCTGGGCAGAGGATCAATAAAGAAACAGAGAGCTTGAATAATATGATAAATGGACTAAACCTATAGACATACAGAACATTGCACCCCCAAAACAGCAGAATATACATTCATTTCAAGTGCTCATGGCTCTTTCTCCAGGATAGACCATATGTTGGGTCACAATGCAGATCTCAATAAATTCAACAAAATCAAAATTATACAAAGCATTTTCTCTGGTCATAATGTAATAAAGTTGGAAATCAACAAGCAGCTGTAAAAGGGAAAATTCACATATATATGGAGATTAAACAACACACTCTTAAATAATCAGTGGTTCAAAGAAGAAATTTCAAGAGAAATCAGTAAATATCTTGAGATGAATGGCAATGAGAATACAACATATCAGAACCTATGGATGCAGCAAAGGCAGTTGTTCAGAGGAAAATTTATACCCCTCAATGCTTACATTAAAAATGAAGAAAGAGCCAAAATCAATGACCTAACAACACAGTTGGAGGAACTAGAAAAAGAACAGCAAACTAATCCTAAAGCAAGTAGAAGGAATAAAATAACAAAGATCAGAGCAGAAATAAATTAAATTGAGAACAAAAAAACAATAGAGAATTAACAAAACCAAAAGTTGGTTCTTCAAGAAGATTAACAAAATCAACAAACCCTTAGCTAGACTGACTAGGAACAGAAAAAAGAAGATGCAAATAAATGAAATAAAAAATGAAAATGGGAACATTACTACTGTCTGCACAGAAATAAAAGAGCTCATAAGAGGATACTATGAACAACTTTATGTCAAAAACTAGACAATGTAGACAAAATGGAAAAAATTCCTAGGAATGTACAAACAACCTACACTGACCCTAGAAGAAATAGAAGACCTCAACAAACCAATCACAAGTAAAGAGATTGAAACAGTCATCAAACAGCTCCCCAAAATGAAAAGCCCAGGACCAGATGGTTTCACAGATGAGTTCTACCAAGCATTCAAAGAAAATTTTATACCAATCTTACTCAAGCTCTTCCAAAAAATTGAACAAGAATGAGTACTATCAAACTCATTCTATGAAGCCAATATCACCCTAATACCAAAGCCAGAAATAGAAAATTATAGACCCATTTCTCTAATGAAAACAGATGCAAAAATCCTCAATAAAATAGTTGCTAATCAAATCCAACAACACATTAAAAGAATTATTCATCATGATCAAGTGGGTTTTATACCAGGCATGCAAGGCTGGTTCAACACAAGAAAATTAATCAGCATAATATACCACATTAATAAATCAAAGAAGAAAAATCACATGGTCTTATCGAATGACACAGAAAAGGCATTTGACAAAATCCAGCATACTTTCTTGATAAAAATACCACAAAAAATAGGAATTGAAGGAAAATTTCTCAACATGATGAAAGCCATATATGAAAAACCCACAGCTAACATTGTACTCACTGATGAAAGACTAAAAGCTTTCTTGTTGAGATCAGTGACAAGACAAGGATGCCCCATTGTCACCACTATTGTTCAATACAGTGCTAGAGGTTCTGGCTAGAGCAATCAGGCAAGAAAAAGAAATAAAAGGCATCCAAATCGGAAAGGAAGAATTGCAAGTTTCACTATTTGCAGATGATATGATTGTATATCAAGAAAGTCCTGAAAAATCTACAACAAAGCTGTTAAAGCTAATAAATGATTTCAGTAGAGTGTCAGAATACAAGATCAATACACAAAAATTAGAGGTGTTTCTATACACTAGTAATGCACAATCTGAGGAGGAAGTCAGGAGAAATATTGCATTTACAATAGCAACTAAAAGAATCATATATTTAGGAATAAACTTAACCAAGGATGTTAAGCACTTGTATTTAGAAAACTATAATGCATTGCTAAAAGAAATAAAAAAAGACCTAAATAATTGGAAGAACATTCCATGCTCATGGATTGGAAGACTAAATATCATTAAGATGTCAATTCTACCCAAATTGGTATACAGATTCAATGCAATCCCAATAAAAATTCCACCAGCATTTTTTTAAACAAATGGAAAACACAATTATCAAATTTATCTGGAAGTGTAAGAGGCCCTGGATAGCCAGAAACACCTTATAAAGGAAAAGTGAAGTTGGAGGACTCTCACTTCCAGACTTTAAATCATATTATCTAGCTACAGTGGTAAAAACAGCATGGTACTGGCATAAAGATAGACACATAGACCAATGGAACCGAATTGATGATTCAGAAACAGACCCTCACATCTATGGCCAAGTGATTTTTGACAAGCCTGCCAAACACACCCAGCTGGGAAAGAACAGTTTATTCAGCAAATGTTGCTGGGAGAACTGGATATCCATAGCCAAAAGAAAGAAAAAAGACCCCTATCTCTCACCTTATACAAAAATGAACTCAAAATGGATCAAAGACCTAAACATAAAAGCAAGTACAATAAAGCTCCTAGAAGAAAATATAGGGAAACATAAAGAGCTGATGGTAGGTGGTGGATTCTTAAACCTTACACCGAAAGCATGAACAACGAAAGAAAACATGGATAAATGGGACCTCCTCAAACTTAAACCCTTCTGTGATTCAAAGGACTTCATCAAGAAGGTGAAAAGGCTGCTCACTCAATGGGAGAAAATATTTGGAAACCACATATCTGATAAGGATTTGATTTCCATTCTATATAAAGAGATAACACAGCTCAACAATAACAGAGCAACCAATCCAATTAAAAATGGGCAAAAGATTTAAGTAGACATTTCTTCAAAGAGGAAATACAAATCGCCAAAAAGCACATGAAAAAATGTTCCATACCACTAGCTCTTAGGGAAATGCAAATTAAAACAACAATGTGATATCATCTAGCACCACGTAGAATGGCCATTTTTAAAGAAAACAGAAAACAATGAGTGCTGGAAAGGATGTGGAGCAATAAGAACACTCCTTCACTGTTGGTGGGAGTGTAAAATGGTGCAACCTCTGTGAAAGAGAGTTTGGCAGTTCCTCAGGAAGCTAAATATAGAACTGCCATATGATCCAGCAATTCCTCTCCTAGGAATATATCCAGAAGAACTAAAAACTATGACACGAACAGACATCTGCGCACCTATGTTCATAGCGGTGTTATTCACAATTGACAAAAGATGGAAACAACCCAAGTGTCCATCAACCAATGAATGGCTAAACAAAATATGGTATATGCCTACGATGGAATACTATGCTGCGGTAAGAAGAAATGAAATTGGGACACATGTGATAACATGGATGAGTTTTGGAGACATTATACTAAGTGAAGTAAGCCAGACACAAAAGGACAAATATTGCATGGTCTCATTAATATGAACTAAATATGAAGAATAAACACATGGAGTTAAAACTTAGAGTATAGGTTATTAGGAGATAGGAGGGTTGAGAAGAACTACTGATACTTAATGTATGTAGAAGCGTTAATTAGCTTGACTGTAAAAGTGTGGAAATGGATAGAGTTGATGGTAACACATTATTGTGAGTAGCAACTGGTTTATGAATGGGATTGTGGCTGAAAAGGGTAGTCTGAGGAAGTAAATGTCAATTGAAAGAAAGCGAAAGAATGATCTAGGGACTGAATAACACAGTGAATCCAGAGGTGGATGAGAATTGTGGTTGAGGGTATAAATGCAAGAGTGTCCTTCTGTGAGCTAGAGCAGATGTACATCACTATTTCAGGGTGGTGGGAATGTGGAGAAGCATGGGAAAACTACAATTGGTGTAACCTATAGACTGTGGTTAACAGCAATACTATAATATTCTTGCATCAATGTCAAAGATGTACTGTGTTGATAATGGACGTGTATGGAAAAAGTGTGCCAAATGTATGCTGTGCACCATGGTTGGTGGTAATAATCTGATGATATTATCTCATCATCTGTAACAAACATTCTAGCACGATGTGGTGTATTGGTGAACCGGTGTTGTGTGGGAATTCTATACATGTGTATGATTGTTTTGCAAGTCACAACCTCACACATAAAATATATTTAATAGGGTGGGTTGGGGGGAAAATACACCAAATATAAGATAGGGACTGCAGTTAGTAGTAATATTTTGATGATGCTCTTGCATAGTTTGTAACAAATGTTTCACAACAATGCAAAGTGTTGGTAGAGGGGTGATGTATGAGACCCCTTTATGATGTTATGCATATTTATTTTCTAAGTTCACAATCTTTACTATACACTTATTATTTATGTATATTCATGTATGAATAATATACTTCAATATAAAATATATGAAAAAAAAGGAAAGGGGAGAGAAGTCTCCTCAAGATCAGCCAGCGAAGGGGGAAGAAAGCCAGGGGCAGTGATACATTGAGTGGTATGTAAAGAAAATGCTGCAAGGAGAAGGGAGTGATCAATTGTATGGATGCAGTTGGGAGGTGTGGTAAAACAAGGGCCATGAATTGGCCCGTGGATTTGTTAAGTTATACGCCATTGCTTCTAGTACCAGGACTGCTTTATGAAAGAATGACTATGTGGGAGTGGATTTAGGAGAGAATGGGAGGAAAATGGTGGAAAGAGAGTACATAGACAACTTCTCCAAGAAGTTTCGCTATGAGAGGGAGCAAGAACTGAGGTTGGAGAGAGACTTGGGGTCAAGGGCGGGTGCTTTATAAGATTTTATAGCATGTTTGTGGGCTGATAGAATAATTCAGGAGAGAGAAAGAAGTGAAAATTGCAGGAGAGAGAGGGGATACAGGAGGCAAATCTTTAAGAGACAAGAGTGAGTGGAATCTCTAGTACAAGTAGTTAGACTTTAGATAGGAGAAGGAGTTGTTTATCAAAATTTCCCTTAAGTAATCTCTATTTTAAGCATATCTGACATGTAGTTTATTCTCTAAAGAATATTGTCTCTCATTGCTCATTCAAGTGTTCATACTGGTCTGTGGCTAAAGGAGCAATGTAGTAAGTGGCGCACTTGCAAACCTCCTATGACAAACCCCTTTGAGTCACCTTATTTGCAAAAGTAAAAATGAAAAAAAAAATTCCTTACATCAACCTTAAATGCAATTTGTTTTTTTCCAACCAAGCCCTCCAGGCATCTTTTTAATACTCAGTATACATTTTCCCATATTCAGTGCACATTTCTGCTTTATAATTGTTCTCTGCTTGAATGTGTTACTGAACTGTAGTGGGAAACTATTGTGAAATAAACAAATTTGGAGTGTTTCACGGAAAACCCAAGGCTCTGATTTGCTAACCTGTGGGACCAGCTCTGCATCCTGGAAACCTGGCATAGGCAGTGCAATTTTAGAAGCAAGAAGTTATTCTCAAACTATTTTTTTTTAACGAACACATTCTAAAAAATGAAGGTTATAGGATATTTTGTACTTTATGAAAGAATGACTATGTGGGAGTGGGTTTAGGAGAGAATGAGAAGAAAACGGTGGAAAGAGAGTACATAGACAACTTCCCCAAGAAGTTGGAGAATTAAATGGAGAGAAGGGGAGAAGAAAAGGGTAAATAATGGGAAGATGTTTTAATCATTAAAATAGGTTGGTATTATCCCCCAAATCCTCAAGATTGAGGAATGAACAAAAATAAGGGGGAAATACAACTATGGACTAAAGTAGAATTATTATTATTATAGCAATGGAAGAACTTGTATCATTGATTAAAGACCACCAGAGGTTCTGAGGGAAGGGAGAGGGAAGAATAGGTGTAACATGGGGCATTTTGGGGACATTGAAATTGTCCTGCATGATATTGCAATGATGGATTCAGGCCACTATACATTTTGTCAAAACCTATAAAACTGTGCAGTGCAAAGTGTAAACTATAATGTAAACTATAGACCATGATTAGTAGCAATGCTTCAATATGCGTTCATCAATTGTAACAAATGTACCACACTAATTAAAGATATTGTTAATGGGGGAAAGTGTGGAGGTGGAGGGGTTGGAGTATATGGGAATGCCCTAAATTTTTGGTAAAATATTTATGTAATCTAAAGCTTATTTAGAAAAATTTTAAAAAGATTAAAAAAAATAGGTTGTTATTAAGGGTGGCACCCGATTATTTGTGTTGGAGTCAGATAACGTGGGTCATCTAGTAGGATAATTATTTACAGAAATTTTATCAGCACTCATTAATTCATTTGATATGTCTCTCTTAAGCTCCCAAGTAATTTTCTCCATTATTAAAAGAAAGATGAGTGAAAGTGTTACTTGACTCACTTTTTCTTTGATTCTATTGGGTTCTCTTCCTGAAGCCTGTGGTAATATCATCACTCAAGTTGAGGTTAAGCCTCTAGTTGCTGTCATAAGAATTGATGGCAAGTGTAATGGGGCATTTAGCAAGTCCCAACCACATCTCTGTGTAATGAGATCTGATGACTGTGATCATCTCAACTGGCCCTCGATGGGCAATGAGTCCACTGCACCACCCACTGTGCAGGGCCCTTGGATGACACTGTTCACAGTAGCCCTGAGAAGCCAAAGAGCCTTCCAGTACTTCTTTGTTCCAATACAATCTCACAGTCATCGAACAGCTGAACTCCGTGTTTATGGAAGAGTGAAAGCATCAGCAGAAGATCAGGAAAATGCAAATTTATTAAAGGGAAACAAAATTAACCTAAGATTTTGGCATACATTTGCGTGTAGCTGTTTTCCCCTGCAGTTCCCTGAGGTCCCGTGCATAGAGTTACATTCTGTCTTGAATACACTAATCCTTCTTATTTATTATCTCTTTAAGAGTGGGGATGTTGCTGGCAGTTGTAGCAGTGGATCATGCCTGACCTTTTGCCAAAAGGAACTGGACAATGTTAGTCGAAAGTGTAGTTGAGAACCTGGATGCCAATACCAAATGACACTTAAGAATACTCATACGCATTCCAAATAGGATGATCTAGTATAAAGGGCCTGTCTTATTGGAATGGTAGGAGGTAAAGAAAGCTAACATTTACTGAGAAACTATTAGCCCTATTACTCTATATGTATTATTTCATTCCTTCGATAATTTATTCATTAATTCAATACATATTAATAATTTATCAAATGCCAGGTTTGGATAAGGCCTTGGAATAACTCAGTGAGCAAGATGGAGTTTGAGTGCCTGCCCACTCAAAGTTTATAGTCTAGAGAAAGAGACAATGATAATAAAATTAATACCATTTGTTGATTATTACTTCATAACCATTGCCCTAAATATTTAATTCATTGCCACTTCACAGATGAGATAATTAAGGCTTTTGAAGATGAAGTAACTTGCATTAAGATTTGATCCTAGGTCTTTCTGTTCCGTCTGGGGACAATTTGAATGCCAGTACTTCTAGTTAACAACTATGTGCTTCTGAGTTTCATCTTTCTGAGTTTCCTGATGTGATAATAGGGGCAATGTTTTACCTTCCAGCCTTACCCTTTTCATGTGGCTGTATTTTTCCCTTCCTTCAAGTCTCCACTTAGACCTCACTTCTCAGGAAATCCTTCCCTGCTGGTCCTTCTCGATCTCCCAAAGACTTTTTCTTGAGTGAATGTATTTTATAATGCCTTTATGACACTCCCTTCTCATAACTCACTGAAGTCTAATTAGCAATTTTCTTTCCTTAGAGTAAAAAGATTAAGAGCATGGGCTGAGGGGTCAACCAAGTCTCATGAGATTTTGCTGCATATGGATAATAAGTTTAGTGCACCCTCTGCTACATTTCCCAAATGTGCCACATCTGTCTTGATTCTATCATATTTGTGAGGATAAAAGAGTGTGCCTATTTTATTCGGGTATTGGGTGAGATGGCCTTTGTGTGAAAGCTTAGTAAAAGAAATGTAGCATGAAGCCAGAGCAGCGGCTGGAGAGGAAAGGCAAGGCAAGGTTGCCAGTGGTGGGCAGGATTTTACAGGGAAATGCAAAGAGCTCTCTCCTCCTGCGCAGCGCTTCACATGTCCTGGCACCTTCACTCAACACCTCAGTCCACAGACTGATATATATTTGATGAGGAAAAAGTTAGGGAAATCCTGGAGAGTCAAAACAGACAGAAGACACAGTTCTTCTATCCTGAATCAATGGGTCCATTTGGGCCATAGCTTTGCCTTCCTGCACCAGGGTCCAATCTGGTGCAAATCAATATTTGTTGATGCATAATTTCATTGGGCAGGCTTGTGCTTTCTATAGCAAAGTTGTCTTTTAATAAGATGACCAAGCACGACTTTACAAGGCAAACAAATGAAATAAAACCTTCCAGACTACTACTGGAAATGTTCCTTTTTTATTTTTTTATTTTTTATAACTCCAATACAGACCTTTCAGTGAAATGACCTGACAGTTTTATGTGTTCCTTCCTGTTTAGCATGGCAGTGAGGGGTGGAATTTTGGCTTGTTCTGTCTGAATTAAGGCCTACGATGACCTGTTGAAGTCACTTTCTCAAAATAAAGACAGACTTAAATAATAAACTTTAAAAGACCATTCTAAACTAGGACTTTATAGCATTTTCTCCTGCCCCTGTGATTTTTTTAAATTTAGAGATTACAAAATTATAAAACAAATGACTCATAACTGTTATGCAATCCAGATTTGGGGTTACCCTAGAATATGTAAAGATGTATTACATCCTATTTGAACTGAGACGGAAAACACATATAGATCATCCAGGGAAATTAGGGTCCCTTAAGAATAAGGTTTAAAAGTTCTTTCCGTTACTCAGTTAAAGAAAGAATCAAACAAGAATATCTTAGAGTGACTGCAGCAAGCCCTATAAGTGAGAGAGGCCTAGGGATTTTCAGTCAATCTGATGAATACTTATTGAAAGGGCCGATTTCCATTCAATTTTGAAAGTTACTTCTTCAGTATGTGAGAGGAGCATGGGAACCAGGCACCAAATGTAGCAGGGACCAGAGAAGGGGGTCCTGGCTATTACAGTAGAAATAGAGCAGTGGGTAATTTCAGTCTAGAAGATGCCTCTGGACTTGACAAGTTTTCCCTAAAAATCAATTCAGAAGGATTAAAAAGAAAGTCAGTTCCAAGTCAAGGGCAAACTGGAGGAAATTATGAGTACTTTATGAATATACTCATTTCATTAACTTAGTAAAGTTATGTTTGACTTTATTTAGTTCATGAAACCTGATGGGCATACTAGTTTAGAACTGGCATTTACAAAGTAAGCATCAGTTTTTCACAGTTTTATAGTTGCATCACCAGTAATCCTTTGTTCATTGGGATCTCAAACTATGCCTTGCCTCACATTTTGAAGGTGGATTTTATCCACAGGCATCATAGCTGAGCTCTTGCTATACGATTCCAGTCATGGGGGTCAATTAGATTAAGAAATCAGTTAGTCTATAAAATGATGCAATTTGCCCTCTCTGTCTCTGCTATATTATCCTGAGGTGCAGAGACTCTGAGGCTGTCCTTCTGCTGTGAGTATCAAAATGACCTTGAGCACAGTAAAAGGTACAGTGGAAAGAAAGAGGAACGAGAAAGGAAAGCTCTCATTTTTCCCCTATTGATTTTCTTTCTTGTCCCCCCTATCCTCTGTGCCTCCCTTTTAGAAAGTCTGCCCTCTAAGCAGATAGAAGTCTATTCTTCTCAGTCAAGTACTTAATAGGCTTGGCTTTACAGAACACTCATTTTTTTTTTTTCTTATTGTACAATGCATTTTGAATTTTACATTTTTTTTTGTTGTTGCCTTTTTTCACTTACACATTCATACAGACAGTCGTTGCTTTGCACAATATGGTGTTAATAGAAACTCGGTGCCTGTTGGAATCTTGTCCTTGCTTTTCATGATTCTGTGTAACTGAAATTTGATCTGGATTAAGAGCCTCATACTTCATTGGGAAATTTTTGCCATCAGACATAAATGCTCTCATTTTCTTGTCTCTAAACCAACCCATAATTGTATCCATTTCTCATGAAGGCAGTGTCTCTCTCCTCCAGCTGTACTCTGAATTATACCCTCTTTCGTCTCTCAAAGACTTTGAAAAGGGAGAAGAGTTAAAGAAAATAGAAAATTCAGTAGAGGAAGAAAGTGTTAATATCTCAATATATCCTCCATTTAACACAGTCACTGCTTTTGTATGCTTGAACTTAGTAGGACTCCCTCTCTTAGAAACACTGCTCTCTCCCGCTTTCCGTCCTTCCTCAGTCCATTCTTTTTAAAATTTTCTTTGCTGGCTCCTTCTCTGACTTCCACATGTTGGAGTTACTCAGGGTTGCATCCCAGGCTGTCATCTTTTCCATCTCAAACCTTTGTCCCTAAGTGAGCTCATCAGTTCCCATGGATGTAAACTTTCTTGTGCTGATGACTCCCACATTTCCATTAGAGCCCATATCTCTCTGCTGAGCTCCTTAATCTCATGTCCAAATGTCTGCCTGACATCTCCCTTTGGATATACCTCAGGTTCCCCAACTTAACTGATCCAAAATGGAATTCCTGATGTTTCCCTTTCCATATCCAGCTTCTCAATCCCTGCTTTTCCCCATTCATGCGAAAGGAACAGTATTTCTTCAAGTTGCTCAAGCCAAAAATCTAAAAATCACTCCTTTCTGACAGACTTTATATCACATACGTCCGTGAGCCTTATTGATTCTACCTTGAAAAATACACCTGAAACTCCCCTCTTTACCTGTGTCCACCATTACCTTCTTAGTCCAGGCCTTGGCCATCTTGTGCCTCCATGAATACAACAGACTCTAACTGGTTTCTTTATTTTAACTTTTGCTTTTCATCCCACCCCCACTGCCCACAGCTGCCTTCACCTTTTATCCAAATAACAGCAACAGGGATCTTCTCAATGATAACCAGACAATGCTCTTCTGCTTAAAATCCTGCAGAGGGTCTTGTAGTTAAGAGGAAATTCCAACCTCCTCCCATGGCCTAGAATGTCCTTCACCACCTTGCTCCACCTCCCAACCCTACCTCTTTTCATGCTTCCCTTCATTCAGTTTGCTCAAATATCACTGGTATTATGTGGAAGGAAGGAAGGAGGGAAGGAAGGGAGGAAGGGAGGGAGAGAGGGAAGGAAGGAGTATTCCCATTTTGTGATGAGGAACTAAGGCCCAAGTTCATGTAATAGGTAAGTGGCAAGAATGAAATTCAAACCTCAGCTCTTTTTTTACCTTCAGAGACCATCCTTATTCCATTACTTCCATTTGGTCTAATATAAAGCAAATGCAAAATTATTCTGTAATTATAAAATTGAGAGCTTATTTAAGGAGTTTATGTGATTACATAAAGGCTAATGAATTCTGAATCCAGATAGATCTATTGTTTACTTTTAGTGGTACTATAGGCACCACTCACCGTTCTGAGCATCAGTTCCTTCATCCACAAAATTAGCAAAATAAACCTACTTCATAGTTTGATTGTAATAATGAAGTGAGAATACATTTGCATGCTTAGCATGTGGTGGACTCAAAATCTGTCAGTTCCTCTTTGCCTCTTCTGCTTTCAAACACTTTAGATATGTTTCTGATGTAGGTCGACCATCATAAAATCTATGACTTTCCTTGGCCACTGAAAACAGCACCAGCAACTTCATTGCTGTCACCAAACCACCACCCCGTTTTTGTGAGCATTTGCTGGGTGCCAGGCACTGTAACAGGTGCTTTACCTACACCAATGCCTTTGGTCTCCCATCACTTGAACCTGTGTTTCCTGGAAACTTGGGCAAGGTGATTCTCGAAGAAAAGGTTTCCATAGTCAAACACATTTGAGAAATGTAGAAAATTACATGCTTCTTCTGGAAAGTAATAATATGTAAGTTTAACTAGAAAATTGAAGGTCTCCAGAAGACTTGCAGTAAGCAGGGTTTCATTAACTTATATATCATGATGGAAATCATCCCTCCTTTCTTAGCTTTTTTGTTTGATGTTTGTGCATAGCAACTGCTTACATTCTGCAGCCCTAATGTTCTTTGGGACACATATTTTTTTTCTTCTTTTTTTTATATGTTTTTTAATTTTGAATTTTTAAAGAGCAATCATGCACACTATACAGGATTCCCATATATCACCCCCCCACCACGATCTTTCATTGTTGTGAAACATTTGTTACAAATTATGAAAGAACATCATCACCATATTACTGTTATCCATAGTCCATAATTGGAACACATATTTTGATTCTATGTACTAGTGTTCTCTAATGCTGCTTAATATCAAATGAAAGTTTGGTAAAATAGTGTGTTCCAGTCAATATTATCTTTTTTTACTGCTTTCAAAGTTGGATACTATTTGTTGTTATCTCCTCCATTCATTTATGACCATGATGGATGGGTTTCCTCCGCTGCGAAATCAATTTCTCCCTTCCCTCATCACAGATCATTCTGCTGTTCATTATCCAAGTCAGCACTTCTACAGAATGTAAAAAAGGATATTTGACCCAAACAGACAGAGACAGAGATTCATGTTAACCTGTGTAGAATTTGGGGGGAAAACTTTGGGGAACGCAATGACTTTTAGTCTAACTAGGTTAAATTAAATAGATTTAACATTTTGTTAGAATTTTAAGTCATCACAGGAAATGTAAAAACAACAATGATTATAGAAAATTAATCAATGTTTTATTCGAAACCTATACTTGCTGATATAACTTAATTTTTTTTCAAATTTCATTGAATTATATGTGTAGTCTAATCATGCCTTGAGGCAGGAATTGCTAGGGTTAAAAGGAAAGGGAATGATAAAATGATTTAGCTTTTTAGGCGCACTTTAGGACAAGAATCTTGTCTTCTTTTTGTTTGTATTAAGCAGTCACAGAGTAGGTATTCAATAAGTGTTTAATAAATGAATGAACTTCTTTGCTGTTAAAAAAGGGTCATAAGGGAAGTGGATGTGGCTCAGGCAGTTGGGTGCCCACCTACCAAATGGAAGGTCCCAGGTTCGGTTC
>JAQZBX010020303.1:0-33104 GCA_029593785.1 Cabassous unicinctus
TTTTTTTTCTATTCAAGGATTCTTTGATTGACAGATTGATGTGCAATGTTTATTCATTAAAAAAATTTACACTTCATTTCCAGGTGATGCTCTAAGAATAAAAAATTAAAACAATTGAACTCCAAGTAAACATTTCCTTTCCCCGAATACCTCCATATATTTCGTGAAAAACAAATATACCAAAGGCAAAGGATTCAAATGTTCACAGAAAATTCTATTATATAAACAAATGCATTTTTAAAAGTCTCCAACTTAGGGTAGCTAAATTGATTTATAAACTCTAATTTGTTATACTGTTCTGTGGGGCAGAGCATATAAATCTACAAGCCTTGCCCAGCATTTATAATTATTTAACTGTGAAATGCTGAATTCAATCTGTTGAATCACTATGCAAAGGGAGGGAGAGAAGAGTAAAGTGTTGAAAGTAAACAGATTATAGCACATAGAAGCATGTATGGGCTACTGTACAAAATAAAAATAGATGCATCAGCCAGACTTCAAAAGTATATGCGCTGTTTATCCTCATGATCAGAGCCTTCGTTGTATTTCCATGGGATACTCCCATTAAATATTCAGCCTAAGTTCCCTGCCTTGCAAGGGACTGGTGGGAGCCATATATGGCTGCATGGTAAAAAGGCTCAAATTAAAGCAGATGTTGTAGAGAATAAGCCAATGAATGTGGCCATATTGAAAGGCCCTGTGTGATCACATGTTTATCAATTTGCAAATTGCTGAATGGGATCATTGATGATTTTTCTATTGTGCTGGTCACCAACAGGTATAAGGAGTTACCCCTTATATTTAGCCATCAAAGCAGAATATAAAGGAAAGGGAGGACATAAAGTTTGATCCTAATAATTCTTATTGTCAGGATTTTTCCAAATACTAAAGAACATACGAGAGTTATGAGACTTATCTCCAGAAGACTTTGCAGAGTCCAGACTCTACCTAAGTCTCACATAAGACTTTCTACACAAATAGGTAACTATGCAGTTTGTAAATCTTTCTCCGAAGGTTTAACATTGGCCTTTGGCAACCCATTCTAGTACTTCAGAAGGGTTCGAGAATTCCAAACCACTTTAATCCAGAGGGAGACATCCACAAAGATGATACTTTCATTATGAGGAAAGACATGCAATGCCTTGCAAGTTAAGAGGAGGGGTGCAAGATATTATTAATGCAGAAATCAAACAGGGGTGTTTTCAATGTTTTATTTTCATTTTTTCATGGAGTAACAACATTTCCATGTGAAATAGTGTCTTGCCACTTATCTTCCATGGCTTTGGCATTGGTCCATGGATCAAAAAAAAATGTTTCCATACAAATTTCAATACTGGTTATGGAAGTTGCAGTTCTTAGTCTCTATTCATTAAGACAATATCAACTCATAAATGAAAGGCAGTATCACAGCCCTGCAGCTAAATTTTTAAATTATGAAATTTCAGAAAAATCATTAAAATCTATTTAATTTGAAATTGTCCTATATTAAAAATAAGAAGATTGTAGTAAAATTTGGGAAAAAATATTCTAAATCATGAACATGATAGCTATATTTAAGGAGGAAGAGAACAAAATCATCAGTTAAGGAGAAATTACATAAACTTCTGATAAATAATGATAATTGTAGAATTTTCAGAAAAGGAAAAGGGAAGACTAAAGAGATTTTTTTTTGATAGAATATTAGTGAAACAAAAGCTACAACTGATCGAAATTCAAATTCAGGAAAGAAAAACTGCAGATAAGATTTTTCTTTAAGTAATAAACATAAGGGATATTAGAATACACAAGAAATTTACTATAATCTGGGACATAATGCCAACTTAATATTTTATTAGAGAAAAAATCATGAGATTTGTCTACACAAAAGAGCCAAGAATTATGGTTGACCCAAAACGGAATTATGGAAGAACAGCTAAACAGAAAGGAATCATCAATAAAATTCATTGTGTCACCACTACTACTACTAATAGAAGAGTCAAGTGGCATTGAAATCAGGGCAGATTGATACAGAGGTATACTGGCAGATTGACAGGGTAAGGATCATGCTTTCTATTTTTCTTGTTTACTCCCAGTACTTAGCACCATGTTGAGCACACAAAATCAACATGTTGATCACAAAATGCTTGGAGAGTGATTGATCTATCCACAATTAAGTGAATTAGATGGATAATTATTTGCCATAAGGAAAGTTGTCTCCCAGTGTTAGTTTTCCACAATGATTGAAATCAAGGAGGATGATATAGGAAGATGCTCCTCAGCTGATATTAATTTTTTCCCTCTGAAGAAACTCTAACAATCATATTCATTACAATTTTGCCAATGAATAATCAATACACTCTCCTTCCCACGACTTATGACCAGTTTTGTTCTTGATAACAACACATACATTTTTGAAAAGTAGATTCTTATCTTTACAGGCAACAGGATCAACTCAGAAATATGGAATTTAATAATTTCTTCTCCTGATGCTTTGTTTGACTCCTCCCAGATCCCTCCACTCCACCTCTTGTGTCTTCAACCAAAGTTCTAGCTACTACAAATCTCCAGTTCACATAGACCATCAATTTGTCCAAGCATAATCAGTTTATTTTAGCACAAATTCTAAGATTGACTAGGTAAGTGCTGTCTTCAGTAATCACCTTCATCTCCACTTTAACCCCTAACTCACAGTACCCACCCCCACGTCACACTATACCACCACAAGCATCGAATGGATTTTCAACCTTGGACTTCTACCATCCAGCTACTGACTTTTTCTTCACAGGACAAACATCCATAGAAGGATGCAAAGAAAAATGCAGAAATCATTGTTCCATATATGCTATGCAATTTTAATTTGGCTCCCTTACCTTTTTCAACAATCATATTGCTTCTCCATGATCATTAAGACCATCCAGACCTTTCCTTTTTCTCCTTTTTTTTTTACTTTTCACTGTGGCCTAATTCTTATTCTGAACAGATGTTCTTACCTTGTATTTCCATGAAACATGCTCCCACCTGAATTTATTAATTTATCTTAATTTATCTTGGCATCAGTCTGCATCTATATTATTCATTCATCTACTCACTCAATGAGCATTCTCTCCACTCACTCAGTGAGCTTTCCCTGAACACTCATCCTGTGCTGGACACTGTTTTGGGAGATACAATGCTGAACAAAACAAAAAGCCCTCCTAGATTTTGCCTCCTAATAGGATATACAGGTGATTACAATAGAGTGTCATAAACACCATGAGTTGAACAAAAGGATAGTGTGAAAGCACATAGCATTGGTACCAACTTGGAATTTGTGGCATGATTAGTGAAAGTTTGAAGTAAGGGACATCCAAGTTAAGATCTGAAAGTTAAGTAACAGTTTTTCTGGCAAAGGGAGTTAGAAGGGATGGGGGAAAAGTTCCAGGAACTCACAAGAGAGAACATGCACAGAGAATGACAAGAGATTCAATCTGCCTGAGGCACAAGGCATGAAGGTGGAGTGTTAAGAAATGTGTCTGTAGATATCAGCATGCATCTGCTGTGAAGAACTTGGAAAGCAATAAATCTTGCTGTTTTTAAAGAGACCCTTAGAATCACACAGATCTGATTCAAATCATTCATAAGGTTATCCTAAGGGTTAAGTGAGATAATGTCTGGCATATAGGTATTTAATTCATTTAAAAAGTTACTATTAATGCGAATATTCTCGCTGTCCTGATTTTGTGATAATCGGGGTAGGCTAAACTTTCACTATATTAGAAACCATGCATGAGTCCCCAGACCTAGTCTGGTTTTCAGAATGCTGATGATAAACTAAGCCTGATTTGTTATATGACCATCCTGTATGGGAAAAGACTGTAACTTTGGGTATCTTTGGTCAACCTTAAGAGATATAACAGGGGGACAGAAGTGGCTCAGGTGGTTGGGCGTCTGTCTCCCTTATGGAGGGAACCGGCTTCAATCCCCGGGACCTCCCGGTAAAAATAAAAAAAGAAAAATATGGAATGCATGTGGGCCACCAGGCCCCGTGCATGGGTGAGCCGCCAGGACCCATGAGCGGGTGAGCTGTCATGCCCCCCCGAGCCATGCAGCAAGATGATGACGTAACAGGAGAGTGACACAAGGGAGAGCCAAGACGAGACGCACTGAAAAACCAGGAACTAAGGTGGTGCAGGCAGTAGGATGCCTCTCTTCCACATTGGAGGATCCGAGGAACGAATCCCAGTGAAGACAGGAGGAGAAGGATGAGAAGAGAGGGCAGGAAACGGACACAGAGAGTTGCCCAACGAATGGACACAGAAACAGCAAAAACAGGGGTGGATAAAAGTAAATAAATAAATAAATAAAGCTTTTTTAAAAAGTTTATAGGGGAGGAAGATATGGACTATAGTTAGTAGTAATACTTTGACAATGCTGTTTCATGATTTGTTAACAAATGTTTCACAACAATGCAGGGTGTTTGTGGGGGCGTGATGTATGGGAGCCCTGTATGATGTTATGCCTGTTTGTTTTGTAAGTTCACGATGTTTACTGAACACTTATAGTTTATGTATGTTCATGTATGAATGATATACTTCAATAAATTGTTTAAAAATTAATTAATTAATTAATTTAATTTAATGTAGTGTGTCTTTAAAAATAATAATAATAAAAATAAAAAGTAATTATTACCCATGTTAACAACTTTGCCTGGTATATTAGTTTGCAAAAGGGCTGCCTTTGCAAAGTACCAGAAATGTGTTGGCTTTTACAAAGAGTATTTATTTGGGGTAAAAGCTTACTGTTCCAAGGCCATGAAAAGTCCAAGCCCAGGCACAGACATGCTTTCTCACCAAAGTCAGCTACTGTTGATGCTGGCATATTGCCCTGTGGTGAAGCAAGATGGCTGCCAATCCCTGCCCAGGTTTCTCTTTCCCTCCCAGGCTCACCCTTTCCTCTTGGGCTCTGTGGCCCAGCCTCTTAAGATTTCATGCTTAAGTGATACTGTAGTGCCCCCTCTCCTGGCATAGGGCCTGTTTCTTTCCAGGCCTCCTATATCAGTCTCGGCTGTTCTGCTCTCTTCCCAATCTCAGCTGTAAGCTATCAGGCAAATGGATCATCTCACTCCAGAGCCTCATCTGTTTGAGCCGCCTTCTTCTGCCACATGGCGGGATCAAAAATGACAGAGCTCTCTCTTTCTGTGTCTGTCTGAGTGAGTATCAGTTTATATCAGATCCAGCAAGGGGGCGGGAACTCAACCTGAGTCATACCTTACTGGTAGTCCAATAAAAAGCCCTAAAGCAATCTTATTAAGTAATCTAATCAAAGCCCCTCAGCTACATTTAATAGAATCAAAGGGTATTACAACCGGAGAACTAGAGCAGTTTTCAAATATAAACTTTCTTTTTTTGGGAATCATAAAATAACTCAAACTGCCATACCTGGTATGCAATGGATAGAAAGGAACTCTGCAAGTATTCTATCCAAGAGAATGACCTGAACTGATTCATGTTTTAGTGCTGCCTTATGGATTGGAGGAAGTATGTGAGGAAAGAGCCAGAAAGGGACCAAAACCATTATCAAGGCCATCAGTTGTGGGACTATCCGCAACAATCTAAGCAAAGATTATAGTGGCCTGAATAAGTGAGGTAGAAGTAGAGGTAAGAAGACATGCATGGATTCAATCGATTTTTAAGAAAGAAAATCAAGAGGATTTGATAATGATGGTACATGAGAGATAGGGAGAAGGAAGGAGCAAGGATGACAGTGGAATTTCTGGCTTGCATCAGTTGGTAGAAGGTGGGCTACTATTGAGAAACACAACACAGGAAGAAGAGCAGGTTTAGGGATGTTGGGAAAAATAACTTTAGCACTAGACATGTTGAGTTTAAGGAATCTTTAGGCATCCAGTAAGCAGTGGGTATCCAGCCTGAATGTCTGGAAAGAGTTTCTTGGCAATTATCCAGAGTTGAGATTCAATGCTGTTTTAGTTTCCTAGGCTGCTGAACAGAAACCATGAAATGGGTCAGCTTGAACAGTGGAAATTTAGTAGCTTACAGTTGTGAGACTGCAGAAGCATCAAGGTGATGCTTTCTTCCCGAAGACTGTCTGGCTGCTGGCCATCCTTGGTTCCTCTGACAAGGCACATAGCTGCATTCCTTCTATCCCAGTTTCCTTGATTTTGGCTTCTTGCTTACGTGGCTTTCTCTCCCTCCCTCTGTATTCATTCCATTTATAAAGGACTCCAATATTAGGATTTAGTCCCATCCTGAATGAGGTTGGTCACACCTTAACTGAAGTAGCCTTATCAAAAGATCTTACTTACAATGGATTTACACCCACAGGAATGGATTGGATTGAAGAATTTGTTTTTCTGGGGTACATAGTTTCAAACCATCACAACTGCATAAGGATGCTAACTAAAGACACTGGAACAAAGCACAGAAGTATAGACTGAGTGAGGAGAAGAGAGGGCAGAAGGGGAGTGAGCAAAGAAACCTGAGAGGTAAGAAGAAAGGCTGGGGTGTGGTATCATAAAACCAAAGTGAAAGAATGCTTTAAGGAAAGAGATGTCAGCAATTTGATTTGCTAACAAAGAGGGTATTACTGATCTTAACAAGAGCAGTGTCCATGGAGTGATGGGGCAAGGTGTTATAGCAATGGATGTGGAACTTGGAAGAAGATGCAGCAAGAGCAAAGGAAGAAAAATCTTTAAGTTTGGTTTGAAGAGAAGAGAGATAGCCTGTAGCTGAAAGGTAGCATGAGTAAGGGAAACAGTCTTTTCGACAGGAGACCAGAATATGTTTGCAGACACAGGCAAACAGCCAGTGTAGAAGGCTGCTTGAGAATGCAAGCCTCAAAGGCAATAACTGATGAGAAAAAGTTTTGAAAGAAACAGAGGAAGTTGCACTAAAGGCCTCAGGTATAAAAGGTTAACGTGGAAAAGGGGAACAGACACAACCCACTCTTCTGCCTGTGCTTTAAATCTTTCCAACATCTCAGAGATTTTCCATTTGTATACTTTCAAACATGTAAAGAAAGGTCATCATTTTTGGGGAAAAAAGTCTACTCATTATCTTATGTCTTATCTAGTTATTGTCCCACATCTTTAATAAACACCTTCAAATGTAAGTTGTCTCTTTCTACTACCTCCATTTTCTCACCTTACCTTTATTTCTTTATACCATATTAGGATTCTATTCCTTCATCATATTGAATAACTCTATTAAATATCAGGGGTTGTCACTCTCTGATTTCATTCAAGGGACTTTTCTTCTCACTTTTCTTTATTTGGCTCCATATCAAAAGATCAATAATTTTACCCAAACACTCCTTCCCAAAACTCTTTTCCACTTTGACATCCATGACATTATTTTGGAACAACTTCTACTTCTACAACTATGATCTCTTTGATATATCATCTCCCATCCATCTCCTGATGGTGGAAATGACTAACCCATTCATTGATTGCCCTCTACATTTCTCTATATATACTCTTTTTCTTGGTGAACTTATTCACATAGACATTGTATCTTTATGACTTCTCTCAAATCAATATTGCCATCTTGACATTATTCCATTGGTATTTACATTGCCTTTATAATATTTCCCTCAATTATCCCCTAGTTACATCTCATTAGGCCAGGCAGTGACTTCACTGTCTTTCCTTCTTAGCAATTCTTTCTGCATTTTCTTACTTCTGTTATTGGAAACACTATACTTCGGGTACAAAATATGGAAACTGTAATTGGATCTGCTTTCCTCCAAGAAAAGCTATCATGAAATCATGTTCAATAATAACATCTCTTTGACACTTTCTTCACATTTGCCATGATTTCATCCTGGTCCCAGCTCTGATGGAACACACACATATAGAAAGTTACAAGATCTCTTTATTACAGTGTTCCTTAAGTCAAGGCATCTTGCACATTATCATTGCATTTGATCATCATAACAGCTGTTTTTAACCATGTCATTCCCTTTATCATGTGGGATAGTTAAGTCCATGTGTCAACTTGGCCAGGTTATGGTGTATGGTCATTCAGTCAAGCAAGCACTGCCCTGATTGTTACTATGAGGATATTTCACGGATTTAAAGCATCAGTAAGTTGATTACATATATGGCTGATTATATCTACAATCAACTGAGGAGACTGCCTTCAACAATAAGAGAACTTTTGTCCAATCAGTTGAATACCTAAAAAGATTACCTTAGCAGTCAGAGGGGAGAATTTCCATCTCTACTTCTGCCAGCCAGTTTCTCTGGAGGAATTCATCAAAAACCTTCATTGGAGTTCCTACCTTGAAACCTGCCTATGGAATTTGGACTTGCCCAGTCCCACAGTCATATGAGACAATTCTCATAAAAACTTCATTATATATATATATATCCCATTTGTTCTGTTTCCCTAGAAAACCCTGACTAAAACTCGATATCACTCCCTTTACCCATCACTTATTGGATCAATTCTGTACTCCTCCCTACATGAGCCAAGGAGCTCAATCGTTTAAGTCCATTTTAATTCTCTAGACTATTCTCCACTACTCTTCAACTTTTGGCCTATTGAAACTAACTTACATACACAAGATACAGGAATTATATGCACTCTTACTAAGCCTTTGATTATGACTTTTTGCTCTACTTAGAATTCCTTATCTATCTCAATGCCTATATTCTCCTTAGACTGTGCCTAGAAAACACTCCAGGCTCAGTGAAATTTCTCGTTATTTATCCACTGATTTGGACATTTAAATTCTTATTAAATATGGTCTTTCATTACATACATTTTTTTATGATTATACCATTTGCTTCTTTTAATTAAATATATCTTTTTACTTCAAAAAAGCGAGAAATTTAAAGATGGTAATTAATCACATACTTCTGTCACTATCTAGAATGGTTCTGAAAATAAAATAATTTAATAAATGTTTTTGAAAAGAATATATGAAATCAAATAATTTTATTAAAGTAGTGTTACAGGAGCTGACAATCATTCATCTCCCTAGAACTAGATAGTGTAGACACATGTAGGTGAATTCTTTATTTAAGAAAAGATCATCGGAAGTTAGGTTGTCCAATGTCACCCTTATTCCCATAAGTCTTTGGAATTTTCACTCAGAGCATAAAATTTATCATAGGAAAATGGCCAGAAATAAGGGAGATATTTTCTTCCCATGGCAGAAAGTTGTAAGCAATATAAGAAACAACATTTTTCATAAGAAAACACACATGAAGAGAAGTTAGAGAGCTGTGTAAAGAATTTGAAACATGCTATTTCTCTGGCACTTATCTAATTAAAATGGCTTAAGTAATAGCCAGGCAATTCATTTATAATAAAGATCTTTTCTTGAGAAAATTGGTATATAGTGATTCTCCCATGCACACACAATTTTTGTAATGTGACTCCTAAAGTATAACCATGTTATTTTAGAACCAAAAAATAGAATTTATATTGTGGTGTAGCTCCACATAGCACAAAAGTAAATAGGACTTGAGCAATTTGGAAAAGAGTCAAATTTCTGGCAGTTCCCCTTTATAGGAACAGCAGAAGGGGTAAACAAAGGTACTGTGAAATATATAAGGTGTTTATAGCAAGTTCTGTTTTCCCAAGTGAATTATGCTCTCTATTTGAAAGGCATGAAGAGAGACACACCACCTTTTCCAAGCTGTAGGGCTCAACAGCACAAACTACCAACCAGTTTGCTGTATATTTGTGTCCTTTGTGACAAATTTCCAAAACTATCTGAATTTGAAGGACTAATTGGAATATCTGATTGAAACACTAAATATTAAATTCACACTTTTACCTAAATACCTAACATTACCAGCAAATCATTGAACTAGGCCCTGTATTCCACTTTATTCTTTAAGAGATTTGGTCAATTTCATTATTTTAAAATATGTTGTTGTAAAAGCTTAAGGAAATTCAGGAATCTTGCACATCTTTAAAATATTCCAGGCCTTGGCATTTGTGCATTCCTCATTGACTTCTGCATGGTTGAGGTTACCATGCAAGGTTCCTGTTGGCCAGTAGGGCAGATGCTGGCCTGTGGGTCTCTGAAAATGGTTTTTGGTAAGGTCCACCTCGTAAAGGCCCTTCCAGTTAGAGCTGTGCCCAGTGTGCTGGATGCAACCTGACAGCTCCCCTGAAGTCTGCCTTGGAGTCTGCCCATCAGCCATCAAACTAGCTAATGAACACCACCATGGGATTCCCTGGGCTACACCTTGAATGTGCTGTTTCAGTTAACTCTGCCCCAGTCCTAACCCACTCACCTCTGGCATGGCTTCACCATGCACCCTCTTCTGGTGTGCTTACCTTCCGAATTCTAAGAACCCATTTAGTGTTCCAGTGAGGAACAACAAGCACAAAAGGAACCTGACTAGGGATTAATGTGGGTAACACTTCAAGCTCAGGGCTCTCAGTGCACAGTAACAGAATAATGCACATTGCCAACTCTATGCATAAAAATAATAAGCACACTAATAGCTAGCAAGTGGTGAGCATTTCTCTATATGTCACATATGCTTTTAAGAAGATCATATCCATTAGTTTGTTCAGTCTTCACAATAACCTGTGCAACAAATATTATTATCAATATTTTGCAGAGGAGAAAGGTGAGGCACAAAGAACCTAAGTGACTGGTCCACAGAGATAAAATATGATGGTGTCAGGTGTCAGACAGAATAGTCTAATCCTGGAGCAAATGCCCATAACCTTTGTACTATGCTGTGACTCAGGAGATTTTTCTTTTTCTTGACCAAGCTGCCAGCCTTACTCTTTATGTGCCCCATCCATTCCCTTCCCTGTCCTGACTACCTTGAAACTACATTTGCAGCTGTGTGAGTTCAAAGAAAAATAACTAAAACTGCAGGAAAAAAAAAAACATGACAACTTCAAACCCTAACTATTAAAAAGATCAATCTCACCCCTGCTCCCCCTCCTTCCCCTCTCACCATGGCTACCTGAGAGACTCCTCCTCTCCCGCAGCCTGCACAGTGGCCTCATTACTGTAAAGGAAAACATTCTGAACCCAGCAGCCCAAATCGCAACCTCAGTAAATCCCTCACCTATTTCTGTGGAACTAAACTGTCCTCATTGCACCTCAGTAAATCACTCACCCATCCCAGTGATCAACCCCCCTACTCTCTCACAGTGCTTTTCCTCCATCCCGCTCCAAGCCCTTAAGAAACTGACTTCCTTTGTTTTGACAGAGTTGAGTTCTACTCTCGCTTCCCTGGTATTGCAGTCCCCTGAATAACATCATCCTTACCTATTTCATATCCAGTGCAGTTTTTTCTTTGACATCTGCCCCTACATTTGTGCACACAATTTCCATTTGCCACATGTATATTTGCCCATATTCTTACCATTGCTTTGCATATATAAACTATCCCATCCATTTGTCCTAGAAGTATAAAATCTCAATAACACTCTCTTAGCTAATCCTCTTTTAGGAACAAAATCAGATTTGGTCTTCACAAATCTGAGTTTTATTTTATTTTATTTTTCTTTCAGGCTACATCCTTGCCTTTTTCTGACATCTTTATTAAAACCAGATATACCTATTTTTATTTTTTATTCATTCCAACAGTTAAACTAAAAATAAATCTTGACCCTAGGTTTAATCTGCACTGGGATTAAAAAAAAAAAAGAGATGGATCAATCAAAAAGAGAAGGGAAACAAGAGCAGAGAAAAAGAGAAGAAAGCGAAAAAGAAAAAGAAACTTTTATCAATGTAATTGCTTCACCGTACATCAGGCAAAAATAATCAACATTGCTAGCTATAACAATAAATATTGTTGAGGACTGGACAGCCTCATTAAAGAAGTACAGGTTCAAACTGGAATTCACCTGCAACATGAAAATGATCCGTCCAATGTGAGTTCTTACCTACTATTAGGATGCTTAAGGCAGACTTTTGTGGATGCTTGTCAGTCAGCTGGGTGTATCATAAAATGCCAATTATTTTAAGCTACACTGACCCTGAGAATACAGAACATCTTTCTCATCCTTGCAATTACTCAGAGGTATCATCAAACTCCCAAAATAAGGACTGCCCCTTCACAACTCTATTGGCTAGTGGACATGGGATTGACCCTTACATAGGTCAAAAATATGCTACAATATTTCATTAATTTGATTCCATTTTAAGTAAAGAAGTGATGAAACAGTCCATTTCCATAGTATCATCAGGTGTTGTGAAAGATGATCTAGCATGTGTGATGGAATCAAGGGGCCTACAAGTTGGACAAGGAACTAAGGGTCATCTGGTCAGAGGCATCAGAATCCCCTTAACTGTGAGCTGCAGTTCAGAGTCTCCTAGCTTCACCTTGAGGCAGCTACACAAATTATGAAAAGATTATGAAAATATTTTCTTTATGTTAATGAAACAACTGCTTTGCAACTTCCACACATTAGCTTTACTGCTTCATTCATTATAAACATAATTCACTCCTCTGTTGTGAAGAATTTCAAAAAAAATTTAAAACTGTCATTTTCCTGAAATCATCTAATTGTTAGCTTTCTCTAGGAAATACTTTCCAGATCTTTTAAGCATGTCGGTACCACCTGATAAATTCTTGTTCTTATTTGTCAATGCTTTTTTAAAAAAATATAACATACAACGTTAAATCTAATTCTCATATGGGATGTTTACATATTGAGTTTGTCATATTTTATAATCTAGGGTACTCATCGCTATATTGTTAAAAATCATGAGCTGCCGGTTCTAGTTAGTTTTAGCCAAATGTAAATAAAAGTGCATTGAGGAATGGAATACTCTCATAGTTTAATTACTTCAAAATATAAATGTATTCATTTATTGATTGTTCTCTGTATTTATTATAGCAGCTTTTCACCTTTCCTAATTTTTTTGTTTTATTTACATTTTATATAAGAGGGATATACTCTGTAAATAAAGAAAAAAATCTTGCCAAAATATTAAAAAATAATATTGTTTTGTTTTTTAAAAGCAATCAGGAATAATACATTGCTAGAGATTAAATAAATTATACAGAACATGAAATCATTAAAGCCATTAGTTTTAGAATGTGTTTTAAAAATGAACATTAGCCTGAAAGAAAAATTTTTTAAAAAAGCAGAGTGGTTGTAGCTCAGTGATTGAGAATCTGCTTCACATGTACCAGATTCTGGGTTCAATTCCCGGTACCTCCTAAGAAAAAAAAAAAAAAGAACATTAGTCCAAAGAGCTATTTTTCCTTTGTTAATTTTTTAGGAATGTCAATTAATTAGTTGTGATGTTTTTAATGCATACTGTTAATGAAAATAAGCTTTCATATTTTGAAAATATTATTGTGACACCATCTTGTTAATCCTGCTTGCACAAATTTTCCATTTCATTGCATGTTTGATAAAGAAGTCCAAAAAATAGCAGCAATATAATTGGACTGTAATGATTTCTCTAAAACAATGAATGAATTGTTAAACAATGGCATGAAAAATCTACTGTGACAATTTGCTGATGTTGAAAAGAAAACTATATTTTCACATCCATCCCTTTAGAAGTCTAATAATTAATTCATTAAAAATATTTATTAAGCATAATTTCATTATGTCAGAAATTATATATGGGGAGCAAGTATGAATAAGACAGAGAACTTTTTCAAGGAAACTGTAGCCTCACTCCATCTCATAATCAGAAAGGCAAACTCTGGTATTAAAAGGAAAAATTAGCTCTCAGCAAACTTACTTGAATCTCTCTCTGTTCTATCCTATGGGGTTATACCCAAATATTTTGAGTTGCAGAGAGACACTCAAAATAATGTTTAGTACAGAATAATCTAATTATTACAAAGTAGTTCTTTTTAAATATGTTATAAATGGAAACTGCTTTGCAGTAATAATGCCATAAGTGTGAGGTGTAGCCTTTATTTCAGCTACCCTGTCTACCTCTTTTCTGTGGTAAAATGATCTTTGGTATTTAAATTCTGTTACTACCTGCAGTGTTTCACCCTGAACTCTCTCTTGCCATCTAAGATGCATACTTTAAACTTTAAATGTGATAAGCAGTCCCACAAGCTCAGATGTTGCCCTTAATTTTATTCAGTTACTTTTTATAGTTTTTCCAAGACACAGATTGAGTATTTTCTTTAGGTTCAGATGCTTCTGGAATGGGTTTTTCGGCAAATGTGAGAGTCAATAATAGGTAATGAGGGGCTAGAGGGACTAGCCTGCTACTACTTACCAGCTTCAAGGCCAGATTTTCCAGGATTATTGCACAGTTGTATATGACAGAGTCAGATTATTTTTCCTTTCTGTGTAATAAATATGTAATATATAGTTATTTCCTGGTAGAGGATTATATATATAATTATATATTATATATGTAATAAATATAATGTTTTATATATATTGCATTTTAATTTGTGTGTGTTTGTGTGTGTATGTGTGGGAATCTGTATAGGAGGCTTGGCATTACAAAGCTATGTGCCTTGCCATGTGACAGAGGAGTCCAGGATTGCCAGCAGCTGGTCTTCAGGGAAAAAGCATTGTCTGATGATGCCCTAATCTAGACACCTTTCTCAGCCTCGGAACTGTAAGCTTGCAAGCCAATAAACCCCATTGTAAAAACCAACCCACTTCTGGTGTATTGCTTTTGGCAGCTTTTAGCAAACTAAAACATGGTATTACTTATGTTAAGCAACAAAATGGAAAAAGTCTAAATGTCCGAGAGCATGTGTGTGGGGAGGAGGAGGGGGGCACAAGTAATTCATGAATATCTATTTGATGAAATTATGTAACCATCAAAATAGTTCAAATGAAAACTACATAAAAATGTGGGAAATGTTAAAGATACATAGGAGCTTATAATATGATTTCCTTTAGTCTAATAATACTCATGCATAACCTTATTTAGTCTACGTAGATAAATATAGGCTTATAAAGCTAGCACTTTAATGATAGATAATTTAATCAATATTTTCTTATATAATTAATATTTGATATATAGTATTTTCCAAGATAAAGTACAATTAAAATCGTGAGAACAATGAACTTGCAATACTTGATGAACAGTTTAACTTTTCATCATCCACCACCAAACTTCTCTTAGATCATTACTTCCATCGCCCCTTTGGAGAAATCCCTTTTATCTATATAGTCTTTGGAAGTAATAGCCATTTTGCAATAGAAAGATGAAGGGGCAAGGCTGCCACAACTTCTTCATATCCTGGTGCTAGCAGGAATGTGATTGAGGCTAGGCCAATCCCAAGCTTTTGTCTGGACTTTGATAGTTGAGGAAATTATGTAACAGCAAAAGTGACTGGATATCATAATCATAACAGAAACAATTCCTATTAATTTGGACATTAGACAGCAGAAACTTAGTTACTGATCCTGCTGCCCACCCTTCTAGAGCATCTTCATTTCTTGCTTGCTTTTCCCAGCCTCATCTCTTTTTACTCCAAGAAATCTTGAATCGTTTCTATCTCTCATAGACAAGAATCCTTTAGAATCTATAGGCACACATAGGACTTCACATATTAAAGTTGTTCTTAAGTACATATGCAAGGAGAATAAAACATGGAAATTGATGAAGAAAGAACTTAAGTTGAGGGGATATTGTAGCAGAATAAGGCAACCAGCAATGGAACTGAAATCAAGGAAACCAGACAAAGAAGACTAAGTTTTTTAAATTAGTTTATAAATACTGTGAGAGAAATCAGTTGTACTGTGTTACTTTAGATAGCTAAGGTAAGCTTTATTGAGCCTCAGCAGAGGATTATTTGCATACAAGAGAATAAACCCCCGTCTCCATAAGGGTTTTCTGAGTTGTAAAACAGAAGACCTCTATTTCATTTTACTTTGTTTTGTTTTGGTTTTCTTAATGTGTGTGTGTTTGTGTGTGTATGTGTGTGTGTGTGTGTGTGTATGCATATGCGTGCACACAGTAGCATTGGAAAAGTTGATGTTGATGATAATATTGTTTTTCTTCTTGTTTAGAAATCATAAAAAGGACTTATGAAAAAGAAGAAAAGGTTGGTTTTCTGTTTTCCATCTAACCCAAGAGCCTTGGTGTTAATTCTTTCAGGAAAAAAAAAAAAGATTTTGCATAAAACTAAAAGATTTTGACAAAGGAAATGAAACACAGATCTAGGAGTGCTGGTTTCTAGAATCTAGGTGAGAAAGTTTAAGACAGTGGAGAAGTGGGCTATTCTCTCAATTCTACCATAGTTTACCATAGAGTTTGTCAGCCCAAAGCCCTGAGTAGCTATCACCAGAGAAATACTTTTCCCTGTAGAATTATGGGAATGTAATGATATCTGGCTGCACAGCTTACTCCTGGGGGAACTAGCATGGCTGGTGTGGTCAATTATTTCCAAAAAGGTGCTTTTAAGAGAAGAAGGAAAATTCAGAGGTTTCCCTAGATAGAAATAAGAGGAACTCTGAGAAAGACATGAAATCCTGTAACAGCAAGACAAGGTACTCCAAACTACTGAAATTCAAGTATTAATATTAATGTATCTCTTTGGTTTCTTTAAAGTGTAAAACATGGAAATATTTTGGGTTATAATTAGGGTAAATTATTTTATTATGTAACATTTATTTTGCTAATCCATACCAGCTTGAAAATCCAACAAATATGAAGTCACAAAACCACTAATCTCCTCCTCACCATACACCACACTCCCTACTACCCAGACTGATAGCCCTGCTATATTATTCAGCTAAAGGGTTGCTGATGCAAAGTACCAGAAATCTGTTGGCTTTCATAAAAGGTGATTATTTCAGATAGAAGCTTACAGTTACCACACCATAAAAAGTAAGTTACTTCTCTCACCAAAATCTGTTGCCATGTGTTGGAGCAAGATGGCTGCCAACATCTGCAAGGGTTCAGCCTTCCTCTTCCTCTTAAGACTCTGTGGTACCAGGTTCTTCTGATCTCAGCTGTAGGCTGGAATAAGTCTCATTCCTCTCCAGGCTCAGCTGCTCTGTTATCTCCACAAGGTCAGCTGTAGACTATCAGTGTCTCTCTCTTCCTAGGACCTTCGCAACATCTATGGAGCTGTCTCTAGTCCTCTGTGTTCTTCTCCTGCATGTTTACTTCCTGGAGCTCCAGCATCCAAAAACTCCAACTAACTCCTCTGCCACATTGTTTTCTCTGTAAGTCCCTGCCCACCAAGGGGGTAGGGACTCAACTCCTACTGGTGTGGTCCAATCAAGGCCTTAATCATAATTTAATCAAGTAAAAGTGAAACCTCTGAAGTTAATACAATCTAATATGCCAAGAGGAACAGACTAGTTTACAAACATAATCCACTATCTATTTCTGGAATTCATAAATAATACCAAACTGCTACACCTGCCTTGATCAAACACTACCTATATGAGAATGTTTCCAAAGGATTCTTGTGTGATCCTAAATGTAGACCTCCTGGCTGCCATTGTTTCTTATTCTGAGCTGAATGAATTCTTAATAGGATATCAGCTTTGTTGCTACCACGTATTTTCCAAGTTCATTCCTGTCTCACTTGGGAATGCTGTAGTCAATGATACCTTTTCATGCTTATTTTGTGGGTTGAGAGGTTCAAGGTTATCTTTGTTTTTTTTTTTTTTTAAAGATTTATTTATTTTATTTATTTATCCCCCCCTTGCCGCTTGTGTTGCTGTGTCCATTCGCTGCGTGTCTTCTCTGTGTCTGCTTATCTCCCCCTTGCTGTGAGGTCTTGTCGCATCAGCCCACGGTGCCGCGCAAGCCGGCCTGCCCTCACAAGGAGGCTCCTGGAAGGGAACCCGGGGCCTCTCATATGGTAAACGGGTGCTCTATCCATTGTGCCACACCCGCTTCCTGCCGTGAGGTTGCTGCATCAGCCCACCGCACCGCTCATGCTCATGCAGGCATGCCCTCACAAGGAGGCCTCGGGACGCGAACCCGGGCCTCCCATATGGTAAACGGGGGCTCTATCCACTGAGCCACACCCACTTCCCCAAGGTTATCTTTGTATGAGCTAATATCACTTGCTTCTAAATTACCTTTCCCCTCTGTAATTCAAGGGTTTCCACAGTTAGTTCTCAATCAGGAAAAGTAACTGCTGCATCCGACCACCACTTATGTTAGATTAAGTACACGTACCCTCAGTGTCTTAAGGAGATTCAGTAATAGCACTTATACTGTTAAAGCCTCCTTTCCATGGGATCTTGTGAAGTCCCTTCCTGTGGAGTTGGAAGTAAGTCAAGAGAGAACAAGTCTTAAATCAGTAAATCCAAAGTATCATAGCCCCTGTGATAGTAAAATTCTGCCCTCCTTTTTCCCAAGGGCCTATGTTCTTTAGACCAGTCATGTGCACTTGAACTCTTTCTCCCTCTTGCTTCCTACCTCATTAAAAAAAGATGCATCTATGGTGAAACCATTCATGATCATCCTGTGTGGACATATTTAAGTCTATTGAATGCCAATTAGTTACTCCTCTGGGACATCTGGAGTCCATTACATTGTCATAACAATGACTTGGAATGAATATGCAGATTCCAAATAGGTAATGGAAGACATGCAGTGATGTCAAGCCAATTAAATTGGCTATCTGTGAAGACTTTGAGAGTTATAAGATTATTGAAGGAAGTCAAGATTGTTCATCTCTATTATGAGTGATCACAGTCTACCAAGAAGGAACTAGAGATCTTTTGAGAGTTGGCATATTTGTATTTGTAAGCATTTTATGACATTGAGCAAGGAAGGATTGAATAGTAATGTGTTTAGTTCTAAAATAATTGTATCAATTATTTATTGGCTATTACATAATAAGATATTGATGACAATTTTTGTTAGCTGCTCCACACAGTGGGAGTCCTTAGACCCAAAGACAGAGAAAAGGTGAATGTTCTAGGTGGAAATATCTGACAATTTCATTTTTAATATGGGATTACTGAGTGATACTTCAGTTTATGTGTATAGGTGCTTAACACAAGCTTATTTTCAGATATTCACAGTTACATAACTTTAGCACATTCCTTCTCTACATCCCTTCCTCTTTTTCTTCCTTCCTTCCTTTCTTTAACACATTTATTTGAGTGCACTTCTACTAGTTACTAGAAATAGCTAACATTTAATGAGCATTTACCATGTTCAAGGCACTGAACTAAAGGCTTCACATTAATTTTCCTCCTTACTCTTCACCTATATGTACAGTACTATTATTACCACCGTTAAATAACTTAGGAAACAGACACTCATTGGTGTTTACTCACCTGCCCAAGATCATTTAGCAAGTGATGGAGTTGAGATTTGAATGCAGAGTTTGATGATAGGAACACATCTTATACAAGACAAACCCCACCAAAACATTTTCATTAACTATATTGCAACCCTGTCAATCCCGTTTACACAATTCCAGGATCCTTGCTTATTAATAGAATCATCATTTCCCTTCCACTGATCAGTTCTCATCTGGCTCCCTGGTCTTCATATCAATAGAGACTTAATATCCAACTCCCCATTTTTTATTTTAATTAAAATTTTCTCAGTCTGTAGAGGAACCAGAAAATCAAAGTATCCTGTATGAAAGCATAGTCTTCCTTGGTCAGGGTCAGAAAATATTTTAGGTCAAGATAATGTCATCCCTATACTACCATGGAAAACTTTAAAAATAATGACTCCAAAAACATAGAAACAGGAAGACTGATTTCTTTTAAAACCCTTTAGAAAACCTGATAATGAGTATAAGATGGCTAATTAGAACCATCAGCTGAGAACCTTCTATGAGTAACAATGTGGGCATTTCTCTCTTTGCATTGTACTTCTATACCTTTATAAATACAAAACTTTAAAGCATGCTTTCCCATCAGGTCAGAGAACAGACAGAGAAACAAGAGTGCTAGACACACACAGTTGAACTCTCAGATTTTCAAGACATTCAACTGCATTCAACTGTATCCAGATGAATAATTAAAGTAAGTATGGATCATTTCGTCAAGGCTGTTGGAGAAAACAAACCTTTTTATTAACAGTATAAAAGCTTGGCACTTTAAGAGAAATTTCAACAATGGCATAAACACAGGCTAGGAATACAGAGTAAATCTTAGTTAGTAGGGCCTTATATAAGGAACTAACATCCCAGCATAGATCATTCTCAGGTAAGAGGTGGGTGGGTACTTAAAAAGCATCTGCATGGCCTTGGGAAAGAAAATCTAGACGTAAACTTTTCCACCAATTGAATAATGAGAAGAAACTATACTTAATATCTGAACCTGTCCTCTTTTCCTTACCTCATATTCTTTATTTTGTTTGGCATAAAAATTCCTTTATATGAATTGTAAAAGACTAGACGCAGCCCAGGAGTATTACCTTTACAGCACTAGCTCCAAGGCTTAGAGGGAGACTGAAGAAACTAAAGAATGTGATGGAAAGTCTGCTGGAATGGAAATATAGCTCCTTTATTATTTCAGGAGGCCCCAAGATGAAAGAGGAAAAAAACTCAGATAATGGGGCTTGCTGATTTTGTTATGTAGGCTTTCAGAGGTGTTGCTCTTCTTAAAAATTGAAATTTTAGTCCTTAATACATGCAACGTGTATATGCTTTGTGATCTAGTAGTTTCGCTCACTAGAGGAACATCACCTCTCTTCTCTTCTTGCTTTTCCCTCCAAGGTTTGATTGGATTTGCTCATAAACTAAAATTCATGTGACCAGAAGCCGAAGGAAGCAAGGTTAAGTTGGATGGTCCTGATTTGAATGCAGATGGGAAGGGGAAAGAGTCATGGGTAAAAGTCTCAAACTCAAATGCCTTTAGAAACCAGGCAATTAACTGAGTAAAGCAGCTACTCTAACTATAGGACCCAACTCCTACTTAACTCTGACGGATTGTCGCCAGAAATTCTGGGTTTTATAGAAGAGTAAGAAATTTAGATTTTTATTTAAAGTCCCTTTTACTGTGAAATGTTAGCTTTTTCTTTAAAAGAAAAAAGTGATGTAAGCAAACAAAATAATGCAAGATCCAGGCCCCAACAACAATAGTTTTTTTGTTTTTGTTTTCTGTTTTTTTCATTTTAAAAATAATTTTATAAAGTATGTTATTCATACATGAACGTACATAAACAATAAGTGTATTAGTAAAAGTTGTGAACTTACAAAACAAACATGCATGACATCATACATAGCTCCTATACGTCACCTCACCACAAACACCTTGCATTTTTGTGAAACATTTGTAACAAAATATGAAAGATAATTATTATTATTTTTTATCTTTTCACACCCTTTTATTTTTATGTTCATAAACCATACAATTTATCTAAAGAATCTACAGCATTTGGTAGCTGTGCATTCATCACTTCAATCAACACTAGAGCATTTTCATTACTCAAAAAAAGAAAAAAAAAACCTCAAACCACTATCATGCCCATATGTTAGCACTACTAATTACAAATCCTGTGATGTGCTTTTACCATTTCTATTCATTTCCAAACATTTACAAACAACTTTTACCAATTCTACACAGATTAAACCTCAGTTTTCTATTCTCTAACCACATTCTTTTCTCTGATGACTTATAACCCAGCAATTAACTCTATGAGTTTGCTCATTATATTAAGTTCCTAATAGCAAAGTCCTACAATATTTGTCCTTTTGTGCCTGGCTTGCTTAACTCAACATAATGACCTCCAGGTTCATCCATGTTATCATATGATTCATGACTTCATTTCTTCTTACAACTGAATAATATTCCATCGTGTGTTTATACCACAGTGTGTTTCTACATTCATCAGTTGATGGACATTTATGTTGTTTACATCTTTGGGCAATTGTGAATAATGTCACTATGAACATGGGTGTGCAGATGTCTGTTTGCGTCACTGTTCTCAGTCCCTCTGAGTATATACTTAGTAGTGGTAATGCCAGGTCACATGGTAGATCTGTATCTAATTTCCTTAGGAACCGCCAACCAGACTTCCACAGTGGTTGTATCACTTTACATTCCCACCAGCAGTGAATAAGTGTGTTCCTAACTCACCACATCCTCTTCAACACTTGTAGTTTTCTGTTTTATTAGTAGTATCTATTCTAGTATGTGTGAAATGATAGTTCATTGCAGCTTTGAGTCACATTTGCCTAACAGCCAGTGATGCTGAGCATTTTTTCATGTGCTTTTTCACCATTTGTATTTCTCCTTTAGAAAAATGTCTATTCAGGTCTTTTGCCCATTTTTCAGTCATGTCATTTGTCTTTTTATTGCTGAGTTGTAGGATCTCTTTATATATCATGGATATTAGACCCTTGTCAGATGTGTGATTTCCAAATATTTTCTCCCTATGAGTAGGCTGCCTTTTTGCCCTCAAAGTCCTTTGAGGTGCACAAGTGTTTAATTTTGAGGAGGTCCCATTTATCTATTTTTTCTTTTGTTGCTCGTGTTTGGGTGCGAATTTTAAGAGACCTCCACCTACTACAAGGTCTTGTAGATGTTTCCCTATGTTTTCTTCTAGGAGTTTTATGGTCCTGGCTTTTATGTTTAGATCTTTGAACCATTTTGAGTTGATTCTTGTATAGGGAGTGAGATAAAGGTCCTCTTTCATTCTCTTGGTTATGGATATCCAGTTCTCCCAGCACCATTTATTGAAGAGGCTCTTCTTTTCCAGAAAAGTGAACTTCGTAGATGTATTGAAAACTAGTTGACCATAGAGGTAAAGATCTCTTCCTGAACTCTCAGTTCAACTGCACAGAACAATGTCTATCTTTATGCCAATACCATGTTGTTTTGATCACTGTAGCTTTATAACATACTTCAAGGTGAGGAAGCATGAGTCCTCTAACTTCATTATTTTTGTTTTTTATTTTATTTGATTTGATTTGAATTGTTTATTTGTCAGTTGTTTTTGTTGTTGTTGTTGTTGTTGTTGTTTTGAGTTACCAGGGTCAGGAATTGAATCCGGGACCTAGTGTGTGGGAAGCCAGTGCTCAACCACTGAGCCTCATCAGCTCTCCTGAATTGTTTTTTGTTTGTTTGTTTGTTTGCTTGTTTGTTGTTGTTTTTTGTTTGTTTGTTTGTAGGAGGCACTGGGGACCAAATCTGGGACCTCCCATGTGGGAAGCAGATGCTCAACCACTTGAACCACACCCGCTCCCCTTTGTTATTATTTTTCAAGGTGCTTTTGGCTATTCAGGACCCCTTTCCTTTCCAAATAAATTTAGTAATTGACTTTTCTATTTCTGTAAAGTAGGATGCTGGAATTTTATTGGTATTGCATTGAATCTATAAATCAATGTGGGTAGAATTGACATCTTCACGATATTTAGTCTTCCAATTCATGATCGTGGAATGTCCTTCCCCTTGTTTAAGTCTTCTGTGATTTCTTTTAGCAGTGTTTTGTAGTTTTCTGAATACAGATCCTTTACATTCTTAGTTAGTAATTCCTAGATATTTGAGTCTCTTTGTTGCTATTGCAAATGGAATTTTTTTTCTTGATTTCCTCCTCAGCTTGCTTGTTACTAGTGTATAGAAATGCTACTGTTTTTTGAGTGTTGAGCTTGTATCCTGCCTCTTTGCTGAACTCATTTATTGGCTTAAGTAGCTTTATCATAGATGTCTCAGGATTTTCTAAATATAGTATCATGTCATCGGCAAATAGTGAGAGTTTAACTTCCTCTTTTCAATTTGGATGTCTTTATTTCTTTTTCTTGCCTAATTGCTCTAGCTAGAACTTCTA
The DNA here is from genome assembly GCA_029593785.1 of Cabassous unicinctus. Lineage (NCBI taxonomy): Eukaryota > Metazoa > Chordata > Mammalia > Cingulata > Chlamyphoridae > Cabassous > Cabassous unicinctus. Next base: position 23,611 of record JAQZBX010020303.1, read on the forward strand.
GAAAAATGTTGAATAACAGTGATGACAGTGGGCATCCTTGTCTTGTTCATGATCTTAGAGGAAAGTTTTCAATCTCTCCCCGTTGAGTATGATGCTGGCTGTGTGCCCTTTATTATGTTGAGGAACTTTCCTTCTCTACTTATCTCTTGAAGCATTTTTATCAAGAAAGGATGCTGGATTTTGTCAAATGCCTTTTCTTATATTACGGCCAATGCTCAGAAATTTGCGGTTCAAACCAAAGCTTCCTATCAATCGAGATGCTCATGTCGGTTTTTTCCTTAGGTTTGTTAATGTGGTGTATTATATTAATTGATTTTCTTATGTTGAACCACTCTTGCATATCAGAAATAAAACTCACTTGATCATTATATATAATTGTTTTTATATGTTGTTGAATTCGATTTGCAAGTATTTTGTTGAGAATTTTTGCCCCAATGTTCATTAGAAGATTGGTCTGTAATTTTCTTTACATGTAGCATCTTTATCTGGCTTTAATATTAAGGTAATGTTGGTTCATGAAATGTGTTGAGTAATTTTCCTTCCTTTTCAATTTTTTGGAAGAGATTAAACAGAATCGGTATTAATTCTTCTTGAAATGTTTGGTAGAATTCACCTGTGAAGGTATCTGGTCCTGGAATTTTCTTTTTTGGAAGATTTTTGATCACTGATCCTATCTCTTTGCTTGTAATTGGTTTGTTGAGTTACTGTATTTCTTGTAGAGTCAATGTAGTTTGTTTATGCATTTCTAGGAATTTATTCATTTCATCTAGGATGTCGTAATTTGTTGGCATACAGTTTCTCATAATACCCCCTTATGATACTTTTAATTTCTGTGGGATCAGTCATAATGTCCACCCTTTCATTCCTGATTTTATTTGCCTCTTATCTCTTTTTTTGCTTTGTTAGTCTTGCTAAGAGTTTGTTGATTGTATTGATCTTTGCAAAGAAACAGCTTCTGGTTTAGTTGGTTTTTTCTTTTGTTTTTGTTCTCAGCTTCATTTATTTCTTCACTAATGTTTATTATTTCTTTTTTTCTGCTCGCTTTGGGATTTGTTTACTGTTCTTTTTCCAGTTTTTCCAGTTGTTCAGTTAGTTCTTTGATCTTAGCTCTTTCTTCCTTTTTAATATAGGCATTTAGGGTTATAAATTTCACTCTCAGCACTGCCTTCACTGAATCACATACATTTTGATAGGTTGTATTCTTGTTTTCATTCATCTTGAGATATTTACTAATTTCTCTTGCAATTTCTTCTTTAACCTGATTGTTTAAGAGAATATTGTTTAGCCTCTATATATTTGCAATATTTCCACTTTCCCACCTATTATTGATTTCCAGCTTCATTCCATTATGATCAGAGAAGGTGCTTAGTATAATTTCAATCTTCTTGAATTTATTGAGAGCTGTGTTGTGGCCCAACATGTGGTCTATCCTGGAAAAAAGATCCATGAGCACTTGAGAAGAATGTATAACCTGCTGATTTGGTGTGCAATGGTCTGTATATGTCTGTCAGGTCCAGCTCAATTATCATATTGTTCAAATTCTGTTTCCTTGTTGATCTCCTGTCTAGTTATTCTATTTATGTGAGTGGCATGTTGAAGTCGCCAACATTATTTTAGAGACATCTATTTGTCCTGTCAGTTTTGCCATATTTGCCTCATGCGTTTTGGGGCACCCTGGTTAGGTGCATAGAAATTTATGACTGTTACTCCTTCCTAGTAGATTGTCCCTTTTATTAATATATAATGGCATTCTACATCTCAGAACTTTATTGCATTTAAAGACTATTTTGTCTGACACCAGTATAGTTACTCCTGCTCTCTTGTGGTTACCTTTTGCATGAAATCTCTTTTTCCACCCTTTCGCTTTCAGTCTATTTGTGCACTTGGGTCAAAAATGAGTCTCCTGCAGACAGCATATGGACAGCTTATCCACTCTGTCAGTCTATGTCTTTTGATTGGGGAGTTTAATATATTAACATTCAATATTATTACTGTAAAGGCATTACTTACTTCAGCCTTTTTATCCTTTGACTTTCATGTCATATCTTATTTTTGTCCACATGTTTACCTTTTTGGTTACTCTCTCTGATAATCTTCACTTCTGCACTCCTCCAAGCCTCTCTCTCTTGTCCCAAAGGCAACAGTTTTAAACACTTACCTCACTCAAGAGCTACTTCCTAATTAAAACTGGTTTGTGGTGGAAGCGAGGCTGTGGAGTAACACAGCATAAAAAGAAACAGAGGGTGTTTGCTGAGAGAAGTTTGAACTGAACGCAAGGAATTCTAGATCTGAAATTAATGTGTGCATATGCGGGGAGGGGCACTGGAGGACATTCCTGCCCTTGCAAATACTTTAGCTTCCCCTTTGTAATGAACTCAACTGTTTAATAAGGAAATAAAGAAACATGCATATATCTGCATAACCTTGTATGGGCAAAGAGGAAGAGTCTTACTCCAACCCATATCCTTACTGTCATCTTTTAAGGGTGCACATTATTCAGGGGAATAATGTTCCAATAAACTGGTGTGACCAATGAGCAGCAGTAAACAGTGTCACAGAGAGTGGAGAGTGGAAAAAGAACCACTCAAACTGAGTGGCACTGCTGAAAGGACAATTCAGTAGCACTCTTCAGTAACATACTTTCATACAATGTTGTTATATTAGGTATATTTCTGTACTCTTTGCCATGCAAGGTACATTCATAAGATGTGTGGATAAAGCTTGTAGCCATGGTTTTCAAAGGATATGAGACTGTGTATGTGTCTTATACATATACATATATCTGTACATACATAATTATATATATAAATATATATATATCAGTACATATATAATTTATCATGCAATTGAGAGGAAACTTTGAAGTACTTAAGAGAGGTGGCTGATGGAAAAGCAGGCATTTATAACTTGTGAATTCTTCTTAGAGCTTAGTATAATTTGTAAGGTCCAAAAAATCTTTGTTAATCTGATTTATGTTCTGTGAACTGCTAACTCTGAAATATGAATATCTGGTCAAGACCCAACATCTAACAACGTGATTTCTAGACATTTTTAGTATTCAGGACAGCCATGATTAAAAACTCAGTGAGATTGTATTCAGTAAATTGGTAATTCTTTTTTTTTCAAATAATGTTCAAAGTTGTTTTTTTTTTAAGTGAGTTGTAGATTTACAGAAAAATCAAGCACAAAGTATAGATTTCCCCATATATCTCACCTCACTCAAACAGTATTCCATATTATTAACACTTTCCATTAGTTTGGTAAATTTATTACAGTTGGTGAAAAATACTATTATAATTACACTATTAAATATACTCCATAGTTTACATTAGACTTCACAATTTGTATAATTTTATGGCTTTTTTCACAAATTTTATTCTATTAACATATATGCAAACTAAAATTTCCTCTTTCAACCACATTCAAGTATGTAATCAAGTTGTGTTAATTTCATTCAAAGTGTGGAGTTACCATCATCACAATCCATTACCAAAACTTTTCCATCACCCTAAACAGAAATTCTGCACAATTTAAGTGTTAATACCTCATTATTCACCCTCAACCCAGCCTCTGGTAACCTGTAATATTCTAGTTTCTGACTCTACGAATTTGGTTTATCTAATTATTTCATACCAGTGAGTGGATACAATAATTGTCATTTTGTTTCTGGCTTATTTCACTCAATATGATTGCTTTAAGGTTCATCCATGTTGTTGCATGTATCAGAACTTCATTCATTTTTATGACTGAATAATATCCCATTGTATGTATGTACCATATTTTGTTTATCCATTCGTCTATTGATGGACTCTTGGTTTGCTTCCACCTTTTGGTAATTGTGAATAATATCCTTATGAACATAAATGTGCAAATATTTTTTGAGTCCCTGCTTTCAATTCTTTTAGGTATACATCCAGAAGTTGGATTACCAGGCCATACGATAATTCTATACTTAACTTTTGGGGAAGTGCCAAATGGTTTTCCAAGATAGCTGCACCATTTTACATTCCAATCTAAAATTAGTGTGTTTTTCTATTTCTTCGCCTCCTATCCAACATTTATTTTCCATATTTTCCTTTTTTTTTTTAATAGTAGCCATCCTGGTAGGTATGAAAATGTATCCCATTGTGGTTTTGATTTGCATTTCCCTAATTGCTAATTATGTTGACCATCTTTTCATGTGCTTATTGGCCATTTGTATACCTTTTTTGAAAGCTTCTATTTAAGTCTTTTGCTTATTTCTTTTTTGAATTATTGGACTTTTCATTTTTGAGTAGTAGAATTTTGTTTTATATTCTGTATATTAAACTCTTATGGGATAAGTGTTTTCCAAATATTTTCTTCCATTCAGTAGGTTGTCATTTTACTTTCATGATAATGTCCTTTGATTCATAAAGTTTTTGATTCTAACTACATCTCATTTATCTGTTTTTTTTCTTTTGTTACTCATGCTTTTGGTGTAGTGTAAGAAGCCATTGCCTAACACAACATCCTGAAGATACTTCCCTATGTTTTCTTCTAAGAGTTGTAAAGTTTTGGTTCTTGTATTTAAGTCTTCATTGTATTGTGAGTAATTTTGTGTATATGGTGTGAGATAGGGGCCCACCTTCATACTTTGTATATGGATATCCAATTTTCCTAGCACCATTTGTTAAAGAGACCATTTTTCCCCTTTGAGTGGACTTGGCACCTTTGTTCAAAATAAATTGGCCGTAGATATGAGGATTTATATATAAGTTTTCCTTTTATTCTATTGGTCTATATGTTTATTCTTGTGTCAGTACCATGCTACTTTGATTACTGTAGATTTGTAATAAGTTTTAAAATCATGAAGTGTAGTACTCCAACTTCATTCTTTTTCAAGATGGCCATGGCTATTCAGGGTCCCTTACCCTTTGATGTAAATTTTATTTTGGGCTTTCCCATTTCTTCAAAGAATGCTTTTACAATTTTTATTGAGATTGCACTAAATCTGTAAACTACTTTGGGAACAACTGACACCTTAATATTTAGATTTCCATCCATGAAGTCTATTATTTATTTATCCTATTATTTATTTAGATTTTTTTAATGTCTTTTAGCAATGTTTTGTAGCTTTCCATGTACACATTCTTGATTAAATTTATTCTTAGGTATTCAATTTTTTGTTATTATTGTAAATGGTATTTTTTTTCTTGATTTCCTCTTCATATTATTCATTACTAGAGTATAAAAGCACTACTGATTTTTGGATGTTGATCTTTATCCTTGCCACTTTGCTGAGTTTAAGTTTACTAGCTCTAGGAACTTTGTTTTATATTTCTCAGGATTTTCTATGTATAGGATCAAATCATCTACAAATAACGAATGTTTTGTGTTTTCCTTTATTTCTTTTTATTGCCTAATTGCTCTGGCTAGAACTTCCAGTACAATGTTGAATAATAATGTTGACAGTCAGCATCCTTGTCTTTTCTTGATCTTACATGGAAACCTTTCTGTATTTCACCATTGAGTGTGATATTAGCTGTTAGTTTTTCATATATGTTCTTTATCATATATGATAAAGTTTTGAGAGAAAGTTTCCTTCTATTTTTAGTTTTCTAAGTATTTTCATCAAGAACGATACTGGAGTTTTTCAAATTCATTTTCTGCAACAATTGAGATGATAGTGAGTTTTCTTTTTTCTTTTGTTCTATTAATGTGGTGTATTGCATTAGCTGAATTTCTTATTTTGAACCACCTTCACATACCTGGGAAAATTCCTCTTGATCATAGTGTATAATTCTTTTAATTTGCTGTTGGATTTGATTTGATAATATTTAGTTGAGTATTTTGCATGTGTATTCATAAGGGATATTGGTCTATAATTTTCTTTTCTTGTGATATCTGTTTCTGCCTTTGGTATTAGACTGCTACTGACCTCATAGAATGAGTTTAGGGTTATTTCCTCCTCTTCAATTTTTTGGACAAGTTTGAGAAGAAATTCATGTCTTATTTTTGAATATTTGAAAAATTTACCAGTAATGTTACCTGGTCTTGGACTTTTCTTTGTCAGAGGGTTTGATTAGTGATTCAATCTCATTACTTGTTATTAGTCTGTTGAGATCTGTTTCTTCTTGAGTTAGTATAGGTAATTTCTGTGTATCTAGAACTTTGATTTGTCCATTTCAACTAGATTATCTAATTTGTTGGTGTACATTTGTTTATAGTATCTTCTTATAATATTTTGTATTTCTGTGGATCGAAAGTAATATCCTCTCTTTCATCTCTGATTTTAGTTATCTGTGTCATCTCTCTTTTTTGTTTGTCAGTCTAGCAAAGATTTGTCAATTTTATTGATCCATTCAAAATACCAACTTTTGGTTTTGTTGATTCTTTCTTTTGTTTTTTCATTTTTCTCCACTGTAAATTTTCTTATTTCCTTCTTTCTGCTTGATTTGGGTTTAGTTTGCTCTTCCTTTTCCAGTTTCTCTAGTGGTGAAGTAAGTTTTCTGATTTCAGATCTTTTTTCTTTATTTAATGTAAGCATTTAGAGCTATAAATTTCTCTCTCTGCCTTGCCTTTAATAAAACCAATAGTTTTGGTATGTTATGATTTTATACCTTTAATTTCCCTTGCAATTTCTTCTTTGACCCAATGGCTGTTTATGAGTGTTTTGTTTAATTTCCACATATTTTTAATTTTCCAGTTTTTCCTCTTTATTGTTTTCTAACTTCATTTTATTATTGTCAAAGAAGATATTTTGTATGATTTCAATATTTTTAAATATATTGATACTTGTTTTGTGATCTAACCTATGGTCTATCTGGACAATTACCCATGTGCACTACAAAAAAATATATATACTACTGTTGTTGGATAAAGTATTCTATATATGTTTTTTAGGTATAGCTGGTTTACACTATTTTTCAAGACATATTTATTTATTTTTCTTCTGTAAAGATATTCTATTATTAAAAGTAGTGTAGTGATGTCTCCTACTACGAATGTAAAAACCACCCATATTTGCTTCATATTTTGGGGCTCTGCTGTTAAGTGCATATATATTTATAATTGTCATATCTTCTTGTTTAATTGTCCTCTGAATCTGTATATGTGAAGAGGAGATGGAGTGGTCCTTGGCTGGGTTCGTTTGCTTGGCACGGCAGAATAATCAGACATACTGAACTAGGCTAGGAAGGAAAAGAGGTGGGAGACCAGAGATGTACAATCTCAAATCAGCCTCCCTGAACTGCAGAAATTCTAATATTATACCACTTGGATGCTAATGAATAATTGGGGTGGAGCTGGACACAGGTTCCTGCATTAATAAACATTAAGTGGTTGAACATGGTGGGGTGGGTAGAAACCAGGATGTGTTACAAGGTTGTAATCATTATTAGAGATCAAAATTCTAGGTAGGAAAGTACAGAGTAGAGATAGGAGCTATATGGATATCAAACAGGAAGGTGGAGTGCTTAGACACAAGAGAGAGGCTAAGTTTTGCATAATATACAGGGATAAGACCTGTTTAGAATGATCTTCATAATAGCAGGTCTAGGTTAAATACAGCCAGTTTCAGCAATTTCAGGTATTAACCTTTTGCTATTTTTAATAATATAAAGACATCGATATAATTCTTAACACCCAGTTACAAAGGTTCAATGCAATGCTTCTACATTTAAGTTATATGGAGTTTTTCTAGTACTACATGTGGTGTCTTACTTTGTCCTTTTTAATGGTTTTTTACTTAAAATCTATTTTATCTGATATTAATAAAAACTATCATGTTTTTTTTTCTTTTGTTACTAATGCATGATATTTTTCCATCTTTTCACTTTTAACCTACGTGAATCTTTCAATTTAGAAAGTCTTTTAAAATGGTGTGGCAGTTTGATATTATTTATGAATTCCAAAAAGGAGATATTGAGGTGTCTGTAAGCTGGCCTGGTCCTCTGGGCGTGATAACCCTTTGATTGTATTAGATTTAGCTGAGCTGTCTGATTACATTATGTTAAGATTAGGACTTTGCGGTGCCCATCAGCAGATGAATGGGTAAACAAAATGTGGTACATACATACAATGGAGTATTACTCAGCTGTAAGAAGAAATAAAGTGCTAAGACACAGAATAACATGGATGAATCTTGAAGACCTTATGTTGAGTGAAGAAAGCCAGGCATTGAAGGTTGAACAGTACATGACCTCATTGATCTGAATTGAGGAAAGTGAGCAGTCTCTGAGAACCATTGTCTGAAAGATAGGTTAACAAGAGAGAGAAAGGGAAGAGAAAGTTGTGAGCCATCACCCATATGGACACAATCTATGGTAAAGTGATACAGTATAGTTGCATATTGAAGGATAGGACAGGTGGGTAGTGATATTACTGGGTTTGGTGGTGCAGGGTTGACAGGTGGGTAGATTAGGAAGGGTGGGTTAGAATACCCAAGATACTGTGAGGAAAGATGGGAGAGGGACCAGGTGAACATGGGATTTGTGGGTATGAGGTTGAAAGTACAGGAGTGGAAATGCTTTTATGTCAATATGACAAGGTAGTGTCACTGGTTTAGGGTGTAGGTTGGGGGCGCATTCAGGATGGGGTGCATCTGGAGAAGGCTTCTGGGGAGGGTGTGAGTGTTCATCCTGTCATAATGAGTTGTGTTGGGAAGTGGTGACCAACATGGTGAGTGGGAAGGAGATGGACCCCCATCTTTGGGAGGACCGATTCACCCAGAAACAAACAGGTGGGTGTCTCTTAGGAGCAAGGGTGGATCCTAATAGGGGAGGACAATCAGCGTGTCAAGACCTTTTGCTGCATGTAACTATGAATCTTGTCATCCAATGAGTCAAGACAGGGGGGTGTCATGTGCCCCAGGGGGGTTGGGGAGGAAGGAACAGAAAAGATCAAACGGGGTATTTAGTAGTCAGGGGAAATGTTTTTCATTACCTTACAATGATGGACACAGGACATGGCAAATATCATCAAAAATTATTAAACTGCACCGTCTAAATTGTAAACTATACTGTAAACCATTGACAATGTTTAGTAGCTATATTTCACTATCTGTATAACAGTTAATCTGTATAACAGTTATAACAATGCTACCATCTACACACAAAAAGGTTTTAATATAGGGTGAGGAAAGGGGGAGGAGGTTGGGTATATGAGAGTCTCTAGTATTCTGTGTGTGACTTTGCTGTGACCTAAAACTTCTTTGAAAATTAAATGAAAATTTGGGAGACACTGGGGAGTGGGAGGGGGCAGGTGCCACGGTACAGACTGGACACCCAATAATGCAGTGATAAAAGGAAAAATGTTCAAATATTTTTTTTTAATTTTTTTGCTTTTTCCCATTTTTTTAATATCCCAGTCCTTTAATTTTATTTTATTTTTAGTGTTTTTTTTTAAGTTTCCATGTATTTTATCTCTTATATTTAAACTTATCATTATTATTTCATTTCCTATTAATTGTATTTGGCTATTATATGGGCTTCATCTTCAAGGAAGGTTTGGATCACAAAAGGGTTACAGAGGGG
>JAQZBX010020304.1:0-25436 GCA_029593785.1 Cabassous unicinctus
CATGGAAAGCAGGTGACTTCTAGAAGTTAGAACAACTTGCTCTCTAGAAAAACAAAAAACAAAACCATGATTCTGGGCACTTGCTGATTTCCATGGTGTAAATACTCCCTCCATGACTGACTGACAGCTACCAATGTAATGTTACTGGAAACAGAGCTGGGAAGAAAGGCCAGATTTAGCAGACTACTCAATGTGAGTTTACTTGTATGCACATGAATGTTTCTAGGCATATATGTAGGTAGATGTGTAGAGTTTCTATTTTAAATAGAAAGTCTCTGTGATACTTGGCAGAGCAGAGACATGAAGGAGGTGATGGAGCCACTTATGCAGATAAATGGGAAAAAGCATTCCTGGCAGGGGGACTAGAAAAGTGCCACCGCCTGGTGGAGGTAGTGGTGGGTGGTGTGTTCAATGGATTTCAGGTGTGTCAAGGAGCGCACTACAGCTAGAGGAGAGTGAGTGAGTTGTTGAATAGTACGGAGATAAGGTCAGAGAATTAATTGTATGTTTATAGGTGAGCCTGTACGTGGGAGCCAGTAAGACCTCATCAGTCATTATAGGGACTTTGTTTCTCATTTTGAGAGAGATAGGAATCCACTGGAGGGTTTTGAGGAGAAGAATGACACAATCTGAGTTAAATCTGGTTCTTTTCTTGAGAAGAATTAGAGACAGGCAGAGTCAGGAGGGTATTGCAGTACTTTTAGGTGAGAGATGAGGGTGGCATGGCCAGGAGAGGTAACAGTGGAAGTGGTGAGAAAAGATCAGATTCTGAAAGTAGAGATGCTTGAAAGTTTGCTGAGTTTGGATATGAGATGAGAGAAAGAGATGAGCCAAGGCTAATTACAAGCCTTTGGCCTCAGTAAAGGGAAGGACAGAACTGCCCTTAGCTGTGATAGGTAAGACAGTGGGAGGTAGGGGCGGATCAAGAGCTAATTTCAGGCATGTTATGCTTAAGATGCCTTTTAGAATTCCAGTCCAGTAAAGAATTAGATATGCATACCAACAGTTTAGAGGAGAGAATTCAGCTGGAGATGTAAATGTGTAATTAAAGGCTTAACACTGAAGAAGATCACAAAGAATGAGAGTAGACAGAGAAGAGGTCTGAGGACTGCATCCTAGGCTAGTCCAAGATTTAGACATCAAAGAGGAGCCAGGAAAGGAAGCTGAGGAGTGACCATAAAGTAGGAGGAAAACCAGAAGAAAATAGTGTCCAAAGAAAATATTTCAAGGGAGATAAAAATGATAAAACCCAACAAATACCACCGCTGATGGGTCAGTAATAAGCTGAAGCCTGAAAATTGATTAGATTTAAAAGTATTTATGTTATTGGTCACCTTGAACAAAATGGTTTTGTTGGAGAGAAAGATACAAAAGTCTGAATGCTGTGGCTTCAAGAGAGAATGGAAAGAAAGGAATTGAAGACATCAGATTTAACTAGTCCTTTCTAGTTTTGCTGTAAAAGGGCAGTAGTTGAAGGTAGGGTCAAGAGAGGTTTAGAAAGGCTGGTGATAATACAGCATGTGTGTGTGCTGATGAAAGTAAGGGAAATTCATGGTGCAGAAAAGAAATGTCCTCATGAAGTGGAGGGGGCTGGGACTTAGGGCACAAATGGAGCAGTGAGCTTTAGATAGTCATCCATGTCCCAGGAGGACAGTCAGAGTACATGGGTGCCGACGGAGACCGGTGGCTAAATATGGTGGTGAAAGCAAGATCTCTATGAGTTGTTTCTATTTTCTTAGCAAAGCAGTGTCAGCTGAGAGTGAGAATTGGGTAGGGAGGTTTGAGGAAAGAAGAAAAGGCATAACGTGCATATCTAGGAGAATGGAAGAATCAGTAGAAATATCAAAGGATTGCAATTAATACTTAGAGCACACTTGTGTGGTCATGAATTTAAATTGAGAACAGATATTATGTCTGTTTTTCTTAAGCCAAGATCAATGCACAGGTGCAAGTCTAGAATGGATTGAGATTTTTTAACTTAAATGGTTGGGATTTTCTCAGGTGAATATGAGAAAGAAAGAGAATCACTAAAGAGTTGAGGAGAAATGCAAGGGAATGATTATAAGGATGCAGACTACAGGAGGAAGGGAAGGAGTAGAGTGAGGGTAGGAGGAGGTGGTACAGAAAGATAAGACAGTGACCCTAGTGGCATCTAAAATTTGTTGGAGTTTGGGATTCTGGAGGGAGTGCATTCAAAAGCTAGGAAGTGGGGTCAAAAAAGTGAAAAAGAATTGAAATATATATGTTTTTTCATTTTTTATTGTTTGAAATATGTATTATTTGAAGAATATAGAGGGGATATGGTTTTGTTGATGACAAGGCTTAGTATATGAACAAGAAAGTGAGTGGTTGATAGGGTGGAATACAAGATCCTTGGTAGAGAGGAGGTCCTGGAAATGAGAGGCCAGGGAAGTGGAAGGATCATTTGTGTGGATATTGATATCAAAAAGAATTACTAGTATTAGAGGCAAGGACAATTAGAATAACAGTGGAAATCAAGGAGTGGTCCTCACACCAGCAGCCTCATCATCACCAGAGAACTCTTTAGAAATGCAAATTCTCCAGTCTCACCCAGGCCTAGAGAATCATAAACCTCAAACTGTGTTTTAACAAGAACTCCGTGTGATTCTGATGCAAATTAAAGTTTGAGAACTACTTGTGTGGTAGCACAGATGATACAGAAGTTAATTGTTTAGAGTAGTAGCAAAGGCTTCAAGAGGTAGCATTTGAACTAGACCTTCAATATATTGCAAGATTGAGAGAAGTCGTAAAATGAACGGGTGCAGCATTTGTAAAGAAAAGGTAGGATCATGAAAAGGCCTCAAAGAGGAACAAAGGAAGTTATGTAAAAGTATAAAGTGTTAGTTGTTAATATCAGAAAGTCATTCCTTCCTATGAAGACACTGGTTTTTAAGGAATCCTAAGAAAACACCAGAAACTTCTATTCATCTACTTTTAAAAAAGGAAAGTAGTCATTTATTTAAAATTACCAGAAAACAACAAAAACCCTCAGCAGAATTTTGAAGACTACAACATCCTTATCACTTCAAACTCCATTGACAACGCATTCATCTGCTTTTTAGTCCATTGATATTAAGCTCAGTGTGGAATGAGAGCTTGCGGAGCAAGCTTGACTGCCTTGGCAGAACAACTCTAGGAACATAAGTGAAACAATTCCACACAGCACATAAAATAAGAGCAGGCAATTAAAGGAAACCTCCGCCCTTTAATAGCGTCACGGAGCGAACTGGACCCGCCCACCGTAGGCGTTTCCCAACCTACAGACTGGCGTTTCCGGGGCGGGACTTGCATAGAGCAGACGTCACTACCGGGCGCCCGTCGCTGTCTGTTGGCGGCGGATTCAAACGTTCGGGTCCGGGTTTCTGAACCTGAAAAAGCCTCGGAGGGGCCGGGTAGCTTCGGGTGCCCCAGGAAACGCAAGCAGTAGCTGGTGCGTGAGGGAGAGGATGGCGCTCTCGACCACGATCCCTCAAAAGAAGCAGATAAGACGAAAAGCTCCCCGTGGCTTCCTAAAATGCGTCTTCAAGCGACAAAAGCCTCAGCTTCGTCTGGAGACGAGTGGCGACTTACTGGTACATCTGAATTGTTTACTGTTTGTTCATCGATTAGCAGAAGAGTCCAGGAAAAATGCTTTTGAGAATAAATGTGGAATCATTAAAAAGGAGCATGTCCTAGCTGCAGCAAAGGTAATTCTAAAGAAGAGCAGAGGTTAGAAGTCAATGAACACATTTGTGAAAACTGTTTGATACAATATTTTAGGTGGTAATAGGTGTGAAAGCACTTTTAACATATATATTAATTTTGTGGATTATTAGTTGAGGGATGTGTGTATTGTATAATTTTTACTGGAATTGAAATAGCACTAGTATACACATAGGACTGTTTAACCTTTTTTGAGGAATTATGTTTTATTCATTTTAAGTGGCCGTTATTTCACTTTTGCTTCCATTTTGTTACTATTGCAAATGTTTTCTATATCAAAAATGAAAGCAATATTAAGTAGCCTGAAGAGATGTACTTCCTAGAATTACGTTTATATGTAATTAAATTTAGTTGCAATTTGCTATGGAATTAATTTAATCTCTGAAGAAAGACAGGATGTAGTCAAATCTAAGTGCATTTTAAATATTAGTTTTAAACTTTTTAGTGACTTTGCATAAGGAATCCAATCTACTTTTACATTGTGCTGATAGTAATAATTTCTTAACTGGAAGATTGTAAACATCAGCAAGGTTTTTGCAAAACCTGGTTTTAAAAGTAACTCTTACCTCTAGTCCCAAAACCAAAAGACAGAGATTATGGAGCAAATGGATTTATTTTCTTCAAGTCACTTTATTAGCATTTTATTGCATATCATATCCCATTATTTTTTAACTTCTATTTTGTAATATTTATAGATTCACCTGAAGTTGCAAAGGTAATACAGAGAGGTCCTACATACCCTACACCCAGTTTTCTCTAATGGTTACATCCGTCATAATTATAGTACAATCTCAAAACCAAGAATTTGACATTGGTATAATATGTACAGTTCTGTGCCATTTTATCACATGTGTATATTCTTGTAACCACCACCACAATCAAGATACAGAACTACTTCTTTCCCACCAAAATCTCCCTTGTGCTGCTCTTTGTAGTTAAACTTAGCCCGACTCTGCCAGCCACCGTCCCTAATACCTGGCAACCAGTGATCTGTTCTCCATCTCTATTATAATTTTTGTTGTTTTGAGAATATTATATAAATGAAACCATACAGTATATGACTTTTGGAATTGGCTTTTTCACTCAGCATAATGCCCTTATGATCCATTCAATTTGTTACATGTGTTAATACTTTGTTCCTTTTAGTTACTGAGTATTATATCATGGTATGGTTATGCTACAGTCTGTATAGCCATTTGCCTTTTGAGGGTCATTTTGGTTATTTCCAGTTTTTAGCTATTGCAAATAAAGCAATTATGAATGGTCATGTACAGATTTTGTGTGGATATAGTTTTCATTTCTCTGGGATAAATCCCTAGGAGTGTAATTTCTGGGTCAAATGGTAAGTATATGTGTAGTTTTTAAAGAAACTGCCAAACTATTTTCCAGGTTTATGTTGAGGTTCTTTTTTTCCTTGGCCCATGGATATCCAATTGCTCCAGCTCCAGCGCCATTTGTTGAAAAGACTATCCTTCCTCCATTGAATTGCCTTTGCACCTTTGTCAAAAGTCAACTGGTTATACTTGTGTAGGTTATTCCTGGGTTTGCTATTCTGTTCCATTATGTCCCTCTGCCAATACCACACAGTCTTGATTACTGTAACAACTGTAAAAGTTTTCTGTGGGATGCCACATTTTTGTCTTTCGGTTAGAGAGGGTAGGCTTTTTTTTTTTTCTTTCTCTTTTTTTTTTTTGAAATATTGCACACGTTGGTGTTTCTGGGTTGCCAACCTCTCTGATATTAGATCTGGAATATGAGAGGCAAAAAGAAAAGCCAAAAAACTCATTGTGTCTTTCCTTTGGTCCTGAGTTCTCTAGCCAGACTACCTTCTTTCCATTTTTCAGAGTCACCCCGTGTTTGTTTTGTATATAAAGTCCGGGGTTTTTGGTTGACCTTAGTGGAAGAATAGAGAAATTATGTCTGTTCCATCTTCCCAAAAGTGGAAATACCAATGGTTATGTAAGAAAAATGCTTCAAGGAAGTTGACAACAGCTAAATGAAATATTTAATACATAATAAATATTATCAAATGGAAAGAAATTCATCTATTTAAATAACTGCCATATAATAAAGTGATCTAGGTAACTTCAATGCCAGTTTAGAATTTGTCTGATGGTTTTTTTTATAGTATAGCTTTGGCCCTAATGCATACCAGAATGTACTGCTTTAGTGGTTGGTAGGTAGATTCAAGAATACTACTTATGATCCACAAATGCCATTTAGATTTATTTGAGATATAATCTGTCAAGAATTTTAGCTTTGAGGCAGGTATACTTAATATTTAAATCATTGCTTGTTAGGCAAATAATCAGAATTTTGTCCTATTTAGCCCGTAACTTAGTCTGATCTTCTGGTTTCCATAGAGTTTTTGAAGTTTTGGTTTCCTTAGAGTTTCTGAAATATTCTGAAAAATATCTGACATAGAATGAGCTCTTATCAATTTTATTTAGTTTTGGCATGTTGGATAAAATAAATCAAATTGTACTTATATTTTCTGGAATTACCTAATTATAATTGTTTAGCACAATTAGGAAGCCAAAGTCCTGGGATATATACTATGAGGAGATTGAGACTCTCGAAATTACTTAAAAAAAAAAAAAAGTTTCCCCATAAGATTAATTGGGAACTTTTATTTTGAAGATTTAGTTCTCTAACCATTAAGCAGATTTTGCTTGTCCCTCTTGGTATTCCTTATGTTGGAAAATGCCTCAGCCCTTCCCCTCATCATTTTCCTCTGTTGTACTGTCTGGTGTGCATTGGCAGATGTAACCCATCACTAGCTTGAAGTAGGAGTTTATCTTAGTCATTTTTGTATCCCCTCTAGCATTTAGCACATAGCTTCAAACACCTAAGGTCTATGTTGAATGAACATACTACTTTTTTTTTTCTTAAAAAAAAAAATTATTGAAGTATATCATTCATACATGAGCATACATAAACAAGTATATAGTAAAAGTTGTGAACTTACAAAACAAACATGCATAACATCATACAAGGTTCCCATACATAACCCCACCACCAGTAACTTGCATTGTTGTGAAATATTTGTTACAAATTATGAAAGCATTGTCAAAGTATTATTAACTATAGTCCATATCTTACATTTGGTATATTCCCCCCACCAACCCTCCCTATTATTATTTTCTGTTCATAAACCATACAATTTATCTAATTTGTACAATGAATAGCCTTTGGTATAATCAGAGTTGTGCATTCATCACTTCAATCAATATTAGAGCATTTTCATAACTCCAAAAAATAAAAATAAATCACTATCATACCTATGTAACATATATAGGTATACTAATATATGTTAGTATACTAACATAATTACTAATTACAAATTCTATGATGAGCTTTCACCATTTCTATTCACTTCCAAACATTTACAACTTTTTACTGATTCTGCACAGATTAAACCTCAGCTTTCCATTCTCTAACCACATTCTTTTCTCTGGTGACTTATATTCTAGCTATTAACTCCATGAGTTTGCTCATTATATTTAGTTCATAATAGTGAAATCATACAGTATTTGTCCTTTTGTGCCTGGCTTCAATTCAACATAATGTCCTTCAGGTTCATCCATGTTGTCATATGCTTTACAACTCATTTCTTATAGCTGAATAATATTCCATCGTGTATATATACCAGTTTGTTTATCCATTCTTTAGTTGATGGGCACCTGGGTTGTTTCCATCTTTGGGCAATTGTGAATAATGCTGCTATGAACATCAATGTGCACATGTCTGTTTGAGTACCTGCTCTCATCTTCTGGGTATATACCTAGTAGTGGTATTGCTGACTCACATGGCAGATCTATATCTAACTTCCTTAGGAACCGCCAAACACTTCCACAGTGGCTGTATCATTCTGCATTCCCACCAGCAGTGAATAAGTGTTCCTATCTCTCGACATCCTCTGCAACTCTTGTAGTTTTCTGTTTTATTTAATTTATTTTATTTTTAAAGAAGCTTTAGATTACATAAATGTTACATCACAAATATAGAGGATTTCCATATAAAGCCCTCCTCCTCCCTCTCCACGCTTATCCCCATTAAGAACATCTTTATTAGTGTGGTACATTTGTTAAAATTGATGAGAACATATTGAAATAATGCTACTAACCATGCTCTATATTTTATACTTTGCACTGCACAATTTCATACGTTTTGACAAAATGTATAATGGCCTATATCCATCATTGCAATGTCATTCAGGACAATTCCAAAGTCCCCCAAATGCCCCATATTACACCAATTCTTCCCTCTTCTGCCCCTCAGAACCTGCCTTTATATCAATGATACAAGTTTTACCATTGCTAGAATAAGTCTACTCTAGTCCATAGTTACTTTCCCCCCTTATAGTCATTCATTCCTCAATCTTGAGGATTTTGGGATGGTAATGCCCACTCTTTCTGATTGAGAAGGGGCTTAGATCCCATGGGGCAGAAGGATGGAACTGTCTTGCTTGCAATTGGAGCTACTCTTTTTGGGGATGGGTGTTGTTCATCATTATCCTTTTGTTTGTTGTCCTGGGCAAGTCCAATGAACTGGAGAGTAGGTGTTGCAACTGCTGAAATTCAGTGCTCAACTGACATGAACAGATGGATGATTTAAGTCTCTGGGACATATATTTAAATAGTATAGGTTCAAATAAAAGGGGCAGAAGAGCTGTGAGTAGGGAAATTATAAATGAGTCTAACTCTGTTACATTGGGAAGCATATATTCCAAAGTAAGGCCCATTGAGAGGGTGCCGAATTCCTGAAATTATCTGCCTGCCAATAGTGTTTAGATATTTCTAGAGCCCTCAGGAGCCCTGCTGTTTGAGGCACTGTTTACTGTGGCAGTCAGTGAAATCCTGCTGAGATGTAACCTCTGGAATGACCTCCTGAGTCACTTTGAAATCTCTTAGCCATAAAAACTCATTTGTATTTAATATTTCTCCCTTTTGGTCAAAGTCTTTTTCCAAATGCATCCCTACTTGGCAGTTGGTAATAATCCCTCAGTGCCAGGAAGGCTCATTCCCAGGAGTCATGTACCATGCTGGGGATGGTGGTGGTGGGGGTAAGTTTGTGCACTAGTATGCTGAGTTTGGCTTAGAGGCCAGATTTGTGCAACAAGGAGGCTTTCAGGAGGTAACTCTTAAGCAATATATAATACTAGGCTAAATTTCAGTTTCACAAGAACAAGTTGGGTAAAACCATCAATATCAGGGGCCTGGGGTAATGGTCTGTCCTCTGCTAGGCACTGCCCATGTACTTGGGGGATTCTTGCCACTCTATTAAAGAATGTAGCAGGACTTCCCGGAATGGGAATTCAATATTCTTTCGGTTATTGTGTGGGTCTCCAGCCACCGAGACAATGCCCCATGACCACTTGAACATATTTGTATTTCATAAAGACATGCCCCAGGTGCAACCCTCCCCATGCATTCCCCCATCACTGACACCCTGCACCAGTGATCCTCCCCTGCCACACTTGTGACCTTTCTGCGAACCAAAACCTCCCTGAAAAACAAAGCCAAATAACTAAAAATAATAAGAAAATAAAAACAAAATACAAAAATAAAAAAAAAACTTTTTTTTCATTGTATCTTTCATCACCATAAGGTCTGTTATCTTTTATGTACAGTGATAATTTCTTCCGTATGTTCCCCCAGTGTCTTATTTTTTTCACTTTATCTTTAAAGAGGCTTTAGGTTACAGAAAAGTCATATAGAAAATATAGGGGATTCCTATGTACCCAACCCCACCCCCATTCTCCTATTAACATTTTACATGTGTATGGTACATTTGTTATAATTGATGTGCGAATATTGAAGCATTGCTACCAACCATAGTCAATGGTTTACATTTTGCACCGTACACTTATATAGGTTTTGACAACATTTTAAACGGCCTGTATCCATCATTACAAGATCATGGAGAACAATTCCAATGCCCAAAAAATGCCCTATATTCCATCTATTCTATCTATTCTTCCCTCCCCCACTCCTTAGAGCCTATGGTAACCACTAAGTTTCAATTTTTGAAGAATAAGGTTCATAGTTACATGCAATAATATTGAGGGCTTTACATATTGGACTCTTTTATTAGGCACTGCCTATGTTCTTAAGAGATTCTTGCTCCTCTAATTGTGAACATAGCAGGACTCCCCAAGATGGGAGTTCAATATTTTCTTGTTTATTGTGTGGTTCATCCACAGAGATCACACTATGACAAGATGAACACTTTCATATTCCATAGACACATGCCCCAGGTGCACCCTATCCTGCATATCCCCTGGCCCCTGATAACCTGCACCAGCAAACTTCCCCTGCCATATTTGCCAGAACATTCCCACCATTGTGGTTTTAACCACAGACCTACAAATCCCCAGAGTTCACCTGTTCCTTCCTCCAAGACTCCCCTCAGTTCCATGGATAGTCCATTCCAACCCTCCTACCCTACTCCCCCTGTCTTTTTTTTTTTTATTTAATATCGTCCATTCTAATAGGTGTGAAATGATATCTCATTGTAGCTTTGATTTGCATTTCCATAGTAGCCAGTGATGTTGAACATTTTTTTCATATTTTTTTTTTTGCCATTTGTATTTATACTTTAGAAAAATATCTATTCAGGTCTTTTGCCCATTTTTAATTGGGTTATTTGTCTTTTTATTGTTGAGTTGTAGGATTTCTTTATATATCATGGATATTAGACCCTTGTCAGATGTGTGATTTCCAAATATTTTCTCTCATTGAATAGACTGCCTTTTACCCTCTTCACAAGGTCCTTTTGGGTGCAAAAGTGTTTAATTTTGAGGAGGTCCCATTTATCTATTTTTTCTTTTGTTGCTCATGCTTTGGGTGTAAAGTATAAGAGACGCCCACCTACTACAAGAACTTGTAGATATTTCCCTACATTATCTTCTAGGAGTTTCATGGTGCTGGCTTTGATATTTAGGTTTTTGATCCATTTGGGGTTGATTCTTGTATAGGGAGTGAGATAGGAGTCCTCTTTCATTCTTTTGGTTGTGGATATCCATTCTCTGAGCACCATTTGTTGAAGAGACTATTCTGTCCCAGAAAAGTAGACTTGGCAGGCTTATCAAAAATCAGTTGACCATAGAGGTGTGGGTCCATTTCTGAACTCTCAGTTTGATTCCATTGATCATTGTGTCTGTCTTTATGCCAATACCATGCTGTTTGGACCACTATAGCTTGATAATACACTTCAAGGTCAGGAAGTGTGAGTTTTCTGACTTCGCTCTTCTTTTTTAGGATATTTTTGCCTATTCGGGACCCCTTTCCCTTCCAAATAAATTTGGTAATTGACTTTTCTATTTCTGTAAAGTAAGCTGTTTGAATTTTGATAGGGATTGCATTGAATCTATAAATCAGTTTGGATAGAATTGACATCTTCACCATGTTTAGTCTTCTAATCCATGAACATAGAATGGTATTCTATTTGTTTAGGGCTTTGATTTCTTTTAGCATTGTGTTGTAGTTTTCTAAATACAGATCCTTTACATTCTTGGTTAAATTAATTCCTAGTTATTTGAGTCTTTTGTTGCTATTGTAAATGCAATTTTTTTCTTGATTTCCTCCTCAGCTTACTCATTACTAGTGTATAAAAACACTACTGATTTTTGTGCATTAATCTTGTATCCTGCCACTTTGCTGCACTCATTTATTAGCTCTAATAGTTTTGTTGTAGCTATCTCTGGATTTTCTAAGTATAGGGTCATATCATCTGTGAATAGTTTTACTTCCTCTTTTCCAATTTGGATGCCTTTTATTTCTTTTTCTTTCCTATTTGTTCTAGCTAAAAGTTCTAGCATATTGTTGAATAACAGCAGTGACAGCGGGCATCCTTGTCTTGTTTCTGATCTTAGAGGGAAAGCTTTCAACCTCTGCCCATTAAGTACGATATTGGCTGTGGGATTTTCATATATGCCCTTTATTGTGTTGAGGAACTTTCCCTCTAGTCTTATCTTTGGAATTGTTTTTATCAAAAAAGGATGCTGGGTTTTGTCAAATGCCTTTTCTCATCAATCAAGATGATCGTATGGTTTTTTCCCTTAGATTTGTTAGTGTGGTATATTATGTTATTTGATTTTCTTATGTTGAACCTCTCTTGCATACCAGGAATAAAACCCACTTGATCGTGGTGTATAATTCTTTTAATATGCTATTGGATTTGATTTGATTTGCAAGTATTTTGTTGAGGATTTTTGCATCTGCATTTATTAGGGAGATTGGTCTGTATTTCTCTTTTCTTGAAGTATCTTTACCTGGCTTTGGTATTAGGGTGATGATGGCTTCATAAAATGGGTTATTTTCCCTCTTTTTCAGTTTTTTGGAGGAGTTTAAACACGATTGGTATTAATTATTCTTGAAATGTTGGGTAGAATTCACTTGTGAAGCAATCAATCTGGTCCTAGACGTTTCTTTCTTGGAAGATTTTTGATGACTCATTCAATCTCTTTACTTGTGATTGTTTTATTGAGTTCCTATTTTTCTGAAGGTTGTTTGTTCATTTCTAGGAATTTGTCCATTTTATCTAGGTTGTCTAATTTTTTGGTATACAATTTTTCATAATATCCTCTTATGATCCTTTTTATTTCTGTGGGGTCAGTCATAATGTCCCCTCCCCCCATTCCTGATTTTATTTATTTGCATTTTCTCTCTCTCTCTTTTTTTTTCTTTGTTAATCTAATCGATTTTATTTTCTTAAAGAGCCAGCTTTTGGTTTTGTTGATTTTTTCCCCCTCTATTTTTTAAAATTTCATTTATTTCTGCTCTAATCTTTGTCTTTGCTTTGAGACTGGTTTGCTGTTCTTTTTCTAATTTCTTCAGGTATGCAGTTGGTCTTTGATTTTAGCTCTTTCTTCTTCTTCTTCTTCTTTTTTTTTTTTAGGTATTGGGGGATGGGGATTGAGCCCAGGATCTTGTATATGGGAAGCCAGCACTCAACCATTGAGCCACATTGGCTTCCCTGAGTTGGATTTTTCATTTGTTTTGCTTGTTGTTTGTTTTCATTTTTTTCAGGAGGCACTGGGAACCAAACCCGGGACCTCCCGTGTGGGAGGCGGGAGCTCAACTGCTTGAGTCACATCTGCTCCCCCTCTTCTTTTTTTTCTTTTTTGATATATTTTTTTCGATTTCTTCTTTTTTAATATAAGCATTTAGGGCCAAAAAGTTCCCTCAGCACTGCTTTCTCTGTATTTCATAAGTTTCGATAAGTTGTGTTCTCGTTTTCCTTTGTCTGGCTATATCTACTAATTTCTCTTGTAATTTCTTCTTTGACCCACTTATTGTTTATGAGTGTGTTGTTTAGACTCTGTATATTTGTGAATTTCCCCCTTCCCTGTGTATTATTGATTCCAGCTTCATTGCATTATGATCAGAGAAGGTTCTTTGTATAATTTCAATCTTCTTCAATTTATTGAGAGCTGTTTTTGGCCCAATATGTGGTCTATCCTGGAGAAAGCTCCATGAGCACTTGAGAAGAATGTATAACCTGCTTATTTGGGGTGCAATGTTCTGTACACATCTATGAGGTCCAGCTTGTTTATCATATTAAGTTCTCTGTTTCCTTGTTGATCTTCTGTCGAGTTGTTTTATCTATTGATGTGAGTGGCGTGTTGAAGTCTCCAACTCTTATTGTAGAGACATCTATTTCTCCTTTTAGTTTTGCCAGAGTTTGCTTCATGTATTTTGGGGCACCTTAGTTAGCTGCATAGATATTTGACTTTTGTTCCTTCCTGGTGGGTTGTCCCTTTTATTAATATATAGTGGCCTTCTGCATCTCATACCTTTTTTGTACTTAAAGTCTGTTTTGTCTGACCCCGGTTTAGCTAGCTACCTCTGCTCTCATTTGGTTACTATTCATGTGATACATCTTTTTCCAACCTTTCACTTTCAGTCTATTTACATCCTTGGTTCTAAGGTGAGTCTTCTGTGGACAGCATATGGATGGCTCATGTTTTCTTTTCCATTCTGTCAGCTTTTGTCTTTTGATTGGGGTGTTTACTCCATTAACATTCAGTGTTATTACTCTAAAGGCATTACTTCAACCATTTTATTCTTTGGGTTTCATGTGTCATATCTTATTTTTGTCTGTCATTTTACCCTTTTGGTTACCCTTTCTGATAGCCTTCACTTCTACACTCTCCTCTAAGCCTCTCTCTCTTGTCTTTTCTTTTCTGGCTGCAGAACTCCCTTTAGTGTTTCCTACAGAGCTGAATTCTTGTTTACAAACTCTCTTAGTTTCTATTTATCTGTGAATATTTTAAACTCACCATCATATTTGAAGGACAGTTTTGCTGGATAAAGAATTCTTGGCTGGCGGTTTTTCTCTTTCAATACCTGAACTATATCATACCACTGCCTTCTCGCATTCTTGGGGAATTGTATTTGTCTTTCTATCCATTTTATAGAACTTATCTTCTTCAAGTACACTTCTAATTGTTTGCTTCCCATGCCACATGTTTAAATTCCTTAAGACCCAACTCACCACCTCCTGTAGGAAGCCTTCGCTAATCTAGCTGTTGAATTCCTATAGTACCTTTTCTTAAAGCACGCATTGTTTTCTTTTTTGTAGTAAACTTGTGTACACATTACTCATGGAAGCTTAGTGTCCTAGGGGAGATAAGTTGGCACTAACTCTGGTTGTTTCATTAATGCGTATAAATCTGAAGTTACCTTCTCCCTCAAATCCTTTGTTTCCTATTTCATTGCATGGTATTACCATTCTTTTAATCACTCAAACTAAGAACCTGGGATTTATCTTCCTTCAAGTCCATTTCTCCCTTCCCCTCATTCAGTCAAATAGATAATCAAGATCTGCCTACATGACTTTCATGACTCTTAAGTCTGTTCCCCCACTCCATCCCCACTGCTTTTAGGCTCTCCTTTTAATATCTAATACAAGAAGTATGTTATCTACCTGGCACCTGGGTTATTGCATTTGCCTATGTGGTCTCCTTGACTGTGGTTCCCTGTGTTACCGTCACACAGCCTCCAGTTCATCTCCACAATATTGGAGTTGTTTTTGTAGGTGTAATCCTGTCATGCCCCTATTGAAAAGTCCTTCAGTGGCTTATTGTTTTGAGATAAAATGGGATAAAATGAAACTTCTTAGCTTATGTAACACTATTTGCAGGGGTTCTTAACCTTTTTTGTTCCATGGACCCCTTTGCCAGTCAGGTGAAAACCATGGACCCCTTACTAAGTCCATACTATGCTGTGTATTATTTAATAAATATATCACACCCATACCAACACATCCCCACAAGAATAATGTTTTTTTTTTTTTTAATTTCAATTCAAGCTCATAGACCCCTTGTTAAGAACCCCTGCACTATTTGTGATCTAGTGGGCATTGGTTGCCCATTCATATTTAATGATTCAGTGGGCTTCTGAAGAGTTCTTTGTATTTGGGCAGGGTTTATTATCTGGCAGGTTTCCTTTGGAGTTGAGTGGGTCAATGAGTAGAGAACTTTCTATTACCCCAGGGACTCCCCAAAGTCAGCCTATGGAAGGCTTTATATTGTGGCACCCACACTCATCTAGCTGCCTAATCCCTGTGCAATTTATTTAATTTTTTCAGAGAAGCATTTTATTTTGGCTGTGTTGAATTTTGGGGACCAGACTGTTTCACATTCAGATCTTTAATAATTAAGCCTTTTGTTACTGCTTCCATCTTATGGTCACCCTTTATAATAGACTGAATCATGTATCCTGGAAAAAGACATTTTCTTAATCTTAATCCAAGTTCCTGTAAGTGTGAACCTACTTATAAGTAGTACCCTTTCAAAAAATGTATTATCAATTAAGGTGTGGACTCATTTGTGCATAGGATCTTCTAAGATCCTATTTAGGTGTGGCCAAACTGAATGAGGGTGGGCCTTAATCTGTATCACTGGAGGCCTTCTAAAAAGAAGGCAAAAGCTGGAGAATGACACAAGAAGAAGCCAGAAGTCAGCAGAAACCATTAGAGTAGACGTAAGGAGAGAGAAATCATCTTGTGATGGGAAGCAGAGATGCCAAGGATTGTAGCTCTGCCTCAGCACTCAACACATCCACTATGCAGATAGAGTGGTGGCTGATCATGTTAATCTAGTCAGTGACTGTGCTGACTGAAGGCTGAGTGTAGTTCTGAGAAGACTCAGTTCATTTCTTATTTGCCCTTGGCCCTGTGGGTATTTTAATTGGGAGTCTGATATGCTCTTTTTGGTCCCTCTTCTGGGTGAGTACTGAATGCTAATCTTTGACACCCGAGACTACCAAAAACTGTTTTTATGTTTCAGTCTTTGCACATAGGCCTAACAATGTAAAAGTCCTAGGTCTTCAAAAACTTTTGTACCACAGCCTGGATACTCAAACCTTCTTCCTATGGCTAGAATTGGCAAATGCCTTTGTAGTCAGCTACAGACATCAGCTCACCTCATTAAGGTTCTCTCCTCTCTGGAGTCTTAGGCTCTGTTTCTTATTGCCTCACCAGATCTCAGCTGCCTTCTAACAAATGGGTTCTGAATATTATTTAGCTTTTCTAGTTCCGTGTAGAAACACTGGTCAACTATAAAGTTATTTCAACTAAGGTGCCCAACTGTCTTGGATTGCCCAACTCTTGCAGTTTAGCACTGAAGGTCCCACATCCCAGGACACCCCTGAGTTCCAGGAAATCCAGGAAAGTTGGTCACCATGACTCTAACCTATCCAGAAATGGAATTTAGTAACTTTAATTTAATATGAAATTAATATGTAGGCAGAAACCTAATAAAGCTCAGGTGAAAATATTTTTCATATTGAAATTGTGTATTATTTACTTCAAAATAGTTATAGT
Organism: Cabassous unicinctus; assembly: GCA_029593785.1. Lineage (NCBI taxonomy): Eukaryota > Metazoa > Chordata > Mammalia > Cingulata > Chlamyphoridae > Cabassous > Cabassous unicinctus. The sequence goes on from JAQZBX010020304.1 coordinate 16,555, forward strand.
CAATGTTTTAATGAATAAAATTGTTCCAGGGGGCAAATGCAAAAAATACTATTTAGAGATTATAACTATTAGCAATTACAAACGGCCATTTAGTCACAATCTTGTTAATCACCATTAAACAGAAAATTGGCAAACTTATTGGTTTTGTTTTTGAAATAGTTTTGTGTCTTACATGACTTTCTAAAAGTTGGAGTTGTTTTGTACAAACTCTACTTTTCTTCTTTCTCAAGTGCGCTTTTTTTTTACTATGTCGAAATAAAAATTTAAGCTGACCAGTATATTCTGTGTTAATGCAATGACCCTGGTTCCCTGAGGGATTCATAGCTGTTGTGCACTGGGAAAAAGGGAGGTTGAGGTGCACTTTGTTCTCTTGGGGACAAAAGTTGTTCTCAGTAACTGTTGTTTCACTTGTAGACACTATATCTTGTTCCTGTGTTGTATTGATATTTAAAGTTTACCCATTAAATAATGTTACAAAGGCAGATCTTTTCTTTAAAATATTAATGGAGTTATAATTCTTTAAAAGGCTCGATTGTGTCAGTTACGTGATGCGTTCTTTGGGCAATTAATCATGTTTTGTCATAGCACTTAAACTGTCTTAAATTATTTTTTAACTTATATATTTAAAATTTTAATTTTATATTCCCTTCTTATTTTGCCAACTAGAATGTAAGCTTTGTCTGGACAAGAGCTTCTTAGTCTTTATTTCTCAAAGTGAAGATACAGATTTTTATTTAACTTCCAAAATGAGTACTGGATTTTCAACTGCCAGGACTGGATGGGGAGGAATCATTAATTCCTCCAGTTACACATGGTCAGTAATAATACATATTTATATATAACTACTTAACTAAAATCCAAGGAAAGAGCAACACTTCATGTTTTAAGAAATTTGGATGTCTGGCCAAGTTCTGCCACTAATTAGTCTTAGGCAAATCACTAAATGGCTCTGTGCTTTAGTTTCTCCCTCCGTCCAATGAAGGATTTGGATGAAATAGTTTCTAACCTCCCTTCCAACTCTTCAAAAAAAAAAACCAAAAAAACCAAAAAACAAAAACAACTGGTTTCTGAGAAAGCTGCCAACATGGAGAATATATTGCTATATGGATATATCAGAGCCCTAACTCACATTGTCTAAGTTCATGAATCACAATGTAATTTAATACACTTTACTTTTGAGGCCCTTAATATTTTAAATTTTCTTTGTATAAGAGCCCCAAAGGATAAAGCTCTTTTATAATTTTTCTTAAATCTCTATTGCATCTAGTTCTTTTTCCTATGCCCTCCTTTCTTCACTTCTAATTTTTTCCCTCTGATTTCTTGTAATTTTCTTAAACAATTACTTGTACTGAAAATAATCCTTTCAGTTAAGTTTCACATAGAATCCCTTTTATTAATTTATCTAAAGCTACATATAATGAGAGGGAAATTGCTGGAGATAAGAGAATCCATTCCAAAGATACATCTTGTGTGAAGCTAGAACAGTTTTGGCTTCTATACCTAAATTTTATTTTAAAAAATTTTCTAGTCTCTAGTCAACATAGAAATAGATTTTAAAAGAAAAGTGCCCTTGCTCTGTTAAGTCTCAGTTTGAGAATTCTTTGTGAACTCAGCCACCAAGATCTTTGTTTCTTTGGTAAACAGGAGTACTGCTTATAAAACTGTATACGGCCCCGCGGAGTATCTGGGATTTGTATGGTGAGTTCCTAACAACCAGCCTACCAGCTGGGGAAAGTGGTTTGTGTTCAGATTGGAGAGATTTAATCAGAAGGGATTTCATACACCCATCTGCAATGGGGTGGAAGAACCAGAGGCCTAAAGTGGTGGCCCAGATAACTATATTTGGCCGTCAGATAAATTTTATTTGGCCCACATAAATTTTGCAATCAAATTTAATTTCTGCTTTTTGAAAAATTGGGCAATATGGCAATAATACATCTACAATCAGTTGGACCTGATTCTCCCTTCAGATGAGGTCTTATTCTTTGGTACCTCCACTTAGCTGGCCTGTTTTACTTTTACATTTCTTGTGAACTAGCTGTTAGCAAAGCTCTGTAGGCATTTGAGTTTACAATTCATTTGAAAACTTAAAATCTGGCATTTCTTTTGACATTCCTTCCCTATTTTAGTGGCATATCCTAACAATGACTGAAAGTTATATTCTTTTCTTCACCATGGTATTTTCCACAACTTCGTCAAGTTTCTGGTAGTAATTAGCCAGCCATAGTATTGGTTCCAAAGCTTGCTCAATTGCAAGTCCAATAGCAGTGGCCAAGTCTCCAAGGAATCTGTTTGAATTCATCCAAGCTTATCTCTCATCAACCTCATCTTTCCCATTCAAATGAAACTCAAATTTCTTAAGTTTTCCTATATCTGCAAAAGGAGTTAAAACTAATGTCTGACTTTGCAATTTCCAAAGGGAGTATCTTAGGCTTCCTGAATTTAGTATACACATAATTGTGCTACTTAGGATTTGGTTCTCTGTATATTCAGTACCAAAAGGGACCTTCTCAAATTGTGATTCAGAACAATATCTCTTAGTCTTTATGATGGTGTACCAGGACCCATAATAGTACACAGTTAATTGTCTTGCACTCCATTGCATCCTGATTCCAAGGATTAGGCATGGTGAAAATGCACTTTATATTTGGCTCCAGGATGGTGACTTATGCCTAGAGTTAGTTGGTATTACACCTGTGGTCTAGAATTCTGGATGGTAGCCCCGCAAAACGTACTTCTGGACCTGGCACCAGTTGGGCACAAAATTACATACTTGTTGAATGGATGAATGATGGAATCCACTTACTATCTGTCCTCTTTTGGCCCAGTCTTTGCTCCGTCATATTCAAAGGAACAGAAATCTATCTTTAAAAGTCTTGAGGAATGATGCAGATGGTAACTCAGGCTCTCTTAAAGACAGTATAGGTTTTTTGTTTGTTTGTTTTTAAGGAGGTACTAGGGATTGAACCTGAGACCTTGTACATGGGAAGCAGGTGCTCAAACCACTGAGCTACGCCCCCTACCCAAGACAGTATAGTTGTGCATTTTACACAGACATCTTCTAAGGTATTTCTTTGACAGGTGTCTCTTTCCCCCAAATTTCCTACTCATAGAATCTACTAAAAAAATCATACTCTTCTAGAATATTATCACCACTGTTTTTTCTTAGTCCTTAGCAGCTCTCTCTCTTCCTCCTTGTCCACACTGACTTCCAGGCATCCTAATGTATTCTGACACATGACCCTTTATGTCTGGAGCAGTTCCCACCCATTCTACATATAACATTTCCTATCAAGACTTTTTTCTCAGGAAAATCAGCTCTTTCGTGAAAGTGTAAATAAAATCGTCCACCTTATTTCATGTAAAAAAAAAAAAAGACGTGAATGAAAGAAATTTAGTGCAGGTCTTACCTTGCTCCCTCTAAATCTCTCTCATCCACCCAATCAGGATTGGGGGATGTGAAGGATTACTGAAATAGCATAGGACACATAAAGCAAATTTATTATATGGGAAATCATGAATGAGTAAAAGCAGCTCAGGAGACAACCTGTTTGTATAATGGTTGATGCCCCTTATAAAATGTCCTTGGGGCAGAAGAGGATAAAGGATAAAATGGAGGAGACTGGGATTATAAAGGGACAAGGTGAAAATTACAATGATATGTATTATCTTTATTTCCAGTCCTGGAGAGGACAATTAAGGTCTATGACTTTAAAAGTTTACCCAGTCAAATCACTGCAATGCCAGTTCTCCAAGTGCCTTCTTTTCTGTAGGTTTCTTCTCAGCACCTGTTGCTGCTGCCTCTGGTTTTATTTTGATGCCAGTGGTGCTCCCTATTCTTGATGCCTCTGCTTTGTTTTCATGGTCTTCTTTCTGCAAAGGGTCCTGTTTGTTCCAATTTGCATACTATCCTCTATATGCAGTTTGGACAGGTGACCCCAGGTCTGGGCCATCCAAATGGAATCTCTCCACTGATAGTCTATGTCCTTAATCATATGCTTATCCACTAACTTCTGTTCCTATATGAGTTTATTTCTACAAAATACAACCACCCTTCCAAAGATTAGATAACCAGTCATATCCCTGGTTTGTTCAGAGATTTAAGTTGATCTCTCTGTACCAGGGTCTGACCACCATAAGCAAAAGTGTGTCTTCAATGGACTCTAGGGACTCTCATGACCTAGGTGCTGATAGGGTTCCTGTCAGTCTACTCATACCTTAGAGCTAGTGATTAGGTTTCCCTACTGTCTTTCCTTATAACATCTATTTCCCTTTCTCTCTCCTGCACATATATATTTGGAAATGTTTCAATATGGATCTTTGAAAAACATAATTTAGATTAAGATACTAAACCAGTGTAGGGAGAAAATGTTTTATTTTCTGTGGTCATAGGAAAAAAACAGATTTGGAATGTACTATTATCTCACAAAAGAATGTATTATTTATAAGAAAGAAAATTATTGTGAAAACAACTATAACAAGGTTATGGCATCCTGAATAAGGGTCTTGCTGATAAGGTCAGACTTTTGGATGGGCATTATAAATTTTTATTGCTTTAAACTTTCTAGAGAGAATGGAGAAATAGGCAAAAATGTAGAAGGGAAATCGTATAAAGGGTGAAAGGAGGAGAACTAATCATTTGAGTGAATTACATGATGATAATATACTGCTTTAAGTGTAATTTTATGATTTTGATAATAAATTTACTGTGGTTGGCTTCTAAGAATATTTGTTTTAAATCACAATAGTTGCAAATGGATATTCTAAAATAATATGGCATACAACTTCCTAAAGAAGTGGTGCTACTGTCCTTGATTGATTAATATATGAAATTATTTTTATCTTGTCTTATTCCTCAAAGGTTTGAAGCAGTTATTATGGCATATTAGTGCTGCTGCTTTGTTAAGGAGGTGAACTTGTCCCCCGTCAACTGTGGTAAGAAATCAAGTCTTCATAATGATGTTAGAGATAAACTAACTTTATTCACTTGTTTCTTTAACAACAGGCTTTTTATGAAAAGTAGAAAGCATATTCTTGCTCCTTGTTTAGTTTGTAGCTAAGTTAGGGAAACATCAAACAGTACTTAAGTGGAGGTGATTAGGACCAGGCAGGATTAAACAGGGAAAACTTTAAAAGTGAGTCATAGGTCTGTTGTTAAATAAAATGAGGAAATTGAAATGCTGCAGAAGTGGGCATTGAGAATACATTCCAAGGAGGACAATGACAATGAAGCTATGGAGGTAGGAATCAGCAAGAAACTAGGACGGTGAAGGGAGAAGTGGAGAGGTGAGTTGGAGAAGTAGACTTGTTCCTTTAAGGGGGAAAAGCCTGCAGGTTACTGAGGAGATAAGAGAAGTGGTGCAAATAGTTTTATTACAGAAGGTTAATTCAGCAGATGTGTACAGAGACACTCAGACCGAGGCATGAGCACCTAGCAAGGCTGATGACAACTCTGCCTGAGGATTGCTGTTTTCAAGGAAGTAGAAGCTTTCTAAGTGTGGGTCACACATGTGGATGAAGTCATCATGGGAGGCGATGGTTAAAGGTTTTCAGAGGTTGACATTATTGGGGAAAAGGAAGTAATATTTGTTGAGGGCCTACTCACTGCTGCTAAAGGCTTTACATGAGATATTTAGGCCTCACTAGAAGCCTATAAAATAGATCTTATTGTCCTTAATTCACAAATAAGGAAACTAAGATTCAGAGAGAAGTAACTGGATGCTCAAAATCATGAGGCTATATGTGGCAGACAGTTTTCACCTAGACAACAGTCCTGGCAAGTCTCAAGAGTGGCCAATATGGGTATAGTGAAATAACTGATCTTTCTTACTTTATTATTTCTTAATTTTCAGGTAGAACCACAGACTATTGGTATTGTAGTGTTATAAAGAACTTAGATCACCTGGTCTAATCCATACTTTAAATATTGTACACTTGGGGGCCAGAGAAAATTAAAATGGAATTGTGACTGAATTATATATTTTAAGGAATTTACATCAATTAGGATTAAACCACAACTAGGGTATCACAATATAAAGAAAAATAATGTTATCTATTAGTAAAACTATATATTTATGATGTAAATAAGCTATTCTAAAATTACTGTTTAGGGATTTCAATAACTAATAAAGCAAGGAAAAGACACGTCTGTTTCTGTTATCCCTAGCTCTGACACACAAAGCATTAAATGAAAATGAACATTTTTATGTTTTGTGACAGTATGAGCTTTTCCCCCCATATTTTGTGGGTGATGAAGTTCCTTAATGGTGAAGTCCAGATTTCTGATTAAGCAATTTGTTCTTACTGGACTTTTAAATCAAATTTTATCTCTGAGCCTTGAGAGTTACAGTTGCCAAGATTTAAATGGAGAGAAAAAACATTCATTTTTATCCCCACTGATATTATAGTTTAAGACTCTGCATTTATAAAAAAACATAATTACTAAAAAGAATTCAAATGTGGGAATAAAGTTTGGATTAAGTGTGCTATAGTATTCATTATGTATACTTGTACTAGGCAGGGAAGAACAGTGGACTCTAATATATAGTATAGTCTGATTTGTATTATAAATTCAAGTTAGAAAGAGCCCTTTATAATATTTTACTTGTAGTTTTTTTAATTACCTTTTTTTGCATGAAAAATATGCAATATCCCTAGTGGTTTCAGAAATGCAATTTAAAGACATAACTTTTTTTTACCCATCAAATTGGCAAATATTAAAAAGAATGATAATTCTCACTGTGGGAAAAGTATGGGGAAATAGCCACTCTCAGACTCTGAGGTTTGTATTGAAAACTGGTATGAAAATTTCTGAAAGACAAACTAGCAGTTTGTAGCCCAAACCTTGAAAATGTTCATATCTGTTCTTTTCACTCTGCAATTCCACATATAAGCATATATACCAAAAGAACTAATCAGATGTACATAGATTCATTTATAAGAAGTTATTTATAATAGTGAAAATTATAAATAATTAGTATTTAATCATAGAGAATTGGTTAAATAATATATCCATATAATGAAATATTATCCATATAATGAAAAATTACAGTATTATTCATATAATAAGTATCATTAAAAATCACATAACCTAGTAATGTTTTGAGATACTACACCATGGGAGGATGGGAAGGGTGGGTACAGCCTAGGACAAAGTGATATGTTCTGCTTTAAGTTTCAAATTAGATATATATATTTTAATCCCTGGAGAAACAATACTTTTAAGAGCCTGTCTTTGTTTCTAAATTCAAAAAGCTCCTCTTTTATATGTCAGGTGGAAAATTTGACTTTAAAAAAAAATTTTTTAACTTTTAATTTTGAGATAATTTCAAACTTACAGGACAATTGTAAGATTAATACAAACCCCATACAAAGAAATCCAACATACCCTCCACCCTCCAGATACCCAGATTCACCATGTTAACATTTTGCCACCCTTGTCCCTTGTCCTACTTATCTATCTATCTATCTATCTATCTATCTATCTATCTATCTATCTATCTATCTATCATCTATCTATCTTCTGAACACTTGGGAACAGCTTGCATACATCATACATCTTGATCACATATTTCCAAACAAGGATATTCTCTTATGTAATCACCTTAAAAGTACAGTCATCAAGTTCAAGAAATTTAATGTTGATATAAAGCTTACATTCTATATTCCAATTTTTTATATTTCCAACAATATCCCTTTTAAAAAGAACTATTTTTTTTTAATTACAGAAGTTGTATGTTTACAGAAAAGTCATGTAAAAATACTATGTTCCCATATGCTCCCCCTATTGTTGATATTTTGCATTAGTGTGGTACCTTTGTAACAATTCATGAAAGAATATTAAAATAGTATTATGTACTGTAGCCCATAGTTTACATTTGGTGTATTTTTTCCCATTTACCACCCTATTATTAACAACTTGTATTAATGTGTATAACAAATGTCTTCATACATTTGTTATAATTCATGAAAGAACGTTCTTATACTTGTACTATTAATCCTAGTCCATCGTCCCCAACAGGGTTCACTGTGTTATACAATCCTATGCTTTATCATCTGACTTTCATTCTTGTAACATACATGACCCAAAACTTCCCCATTCAACCACATTCACATGCATAATTCAGCGCTGTTAATTACACTCACAGTAATGTGCTACCATTACCACCTTTACCAAACCTTTAAAATCAATCTAAGTAGACATTTTGTACACATTAAGCATCAGCTTCCCATTCTCTACCCGAAATCTATCTCCTGATAACCTACATTCTAAATTTTAACTCTATGAGTTAGCTTATTATAATTAGTTCATATTAGTGAGATTATATAATATTTGTCCTTTTGTGCCTGACTTATTTCACTCAACATAATGGTCTCAAGGTTTATCCATGTTGCATGCTTCAGGACTTCATTCCTTTTTACAGCTGAATAATTTTCTACCCTGTATATATATATATACCTCATTTTGTTTATCCATTTATCAGTTGATGGGCATTTGGGTTGCTTCCATCTTTTGGCAGTTACAAATAATGCCACTGTATTAGTCAGCCTAAAGGGGTGCTGATGCAAAGTACCAAAAATCTGTTGGTTTTTTAAGAAGTTACTTATTAGGGGTAAAAACTTACAGTTACAAGGCCCTAAAGAGTCCAAATCAAGGTACTACAAGACGTATTTGCTCACCCAAAGTCTGTTGCCATGTATTGAAGCAAGAAGCAGGTGATGTCTGAGGATTCAGCCTTCCTCTCTCTCTTGAGGGTCTGTGGGCATAATTTCTTCCCATCTCAGCTGTAGGCTGGCATAAGGCTCATCTCTCAGGGCTTCTCAGATGCTCTGTTCTCTTCACAAGGTCAGCTGTAAACTATCAGGTGAATGTCTCATCTCTC
>JAQZBX010020305.1:0-33019 GCA_029593785.1 Cabassous unicinctus
AGGTAATATTGTGTTTCAGGGTTGGGGTAAGACTGAAATAATAAAATAACTGGTTTTCACACAGATAACCACAAGCCACTGTGCCATGTACAGTTATTAAAATATAACTACTCTATATGCAATAGAGTTTTTTTTACTAACTCTTCATAAATCAGGAGCTGTTATAGGTAGTTATATGCATATAGATATATGCAACTACATAGCCTATTTTATGAAATTATCAGTGGGATGACTTTTCCCCTTTGCTTCCATATCCCCAGCACCACGCCTAGGGCTGACACACAGCACATGTCCAGTCAGCACATTCATGCCAAATTTCTTTTAAAGGTTTATAGCATGAGGTACATTGTATTTTTACCGAGAAGGAAAAATGTTGTTCTAAGATTACAGATAGCAGGGTATGCTCCTGTCGATTATTATTTTTTTTAATTATGACACCTTTGCACTGGAGTACCAGGATTTCAAGCTGTAACTATTGTGTGTAGCTTCTAAAATACAGATGGTTAAGACATGGATGTGGAGTATCCCCACAGGATTTCATTTAGTTACTCTAGTCTGTTATAGTGAATATAGAGATTGTAATTGTGCGTTTGGCTTCAACCCAGTCACACTAATGTAGCGTGCCATGCCAACATAATTCCTTCCCTGTTTCAGCAGACTGCTTTGCAGGTTGCTGAAAATCTAAATCAAGTTCAAATATCAAATAAAGACCGGAGTGAACACTAGCCGAAGAAGTAAAAGCCAGTGAGCCATATAAATCAGCTCAACAAGGTGTGTATTCCCAGATCCAGCACTGTGGATGTTAAGGAGACTTTATTTCCAGTGCTAGCTGTCTGCTCTGTGTACAAAAAGAAAGAGTATGTTAGGTTGGCAAAATTACATTGCTGTTGCAGATATACTTGATTTTTCTACAAGCGAAAATTATAATCTTGAAATTTTCCGCCTTTTAAGCTGCCCCTACCATTATTTCTTCGCAGATAATTTTTATTCTTAATTGGCAAAGGAGAACTTTGGGGACAGCTAATACTTTTCTTCTTTTCTAGGATCTGCTAATAGTTCAAATGTATACCCCTTACGAACTTTGATGAGGCTTGGCCAACTTAAAATGTAGTATAATTTTACATTCTGTTCTGTATTTTTCCTTTTTTTTTCAGTGAACAGTATCTCTTAGAGATGAGTATGTAGAGAGCTTCTTCATTCTCCCCCACCCTCCATGGTTCCCTCTCCTGTTTGCTTGTTGTTTATGCTCATTGTCTGCTTGTTGTTTTTTTGCTTGTTATCTGCTCATTGTCTGTCTGTTTCTTCTTTAGGAGGCACCGGGAACCGAACCTGGGATGTCCCGTGTGAGAGGCGGGTACCCGACTGCCTGAGCCACATCTGCTCCCTTCTTCATTCTTTTTTAAAATAATTCCATAGTATTCCAGGTTATATATGTACTGTATTTACTTAATCATCTCCACTAGCCGCATTTCCTCTGCTGCCTTATTAAAGGCCTAAAAGTATTATTCTGATGTGCCTGAGGACTTGTAGTTCAGGGAAACAGGAACCATTGAGCATTTTACAGATGAGGGGTCTTGCTCAAAGAATAAGAATATGAGGCTTGGTTCTCCCTACTACTCTACACTGCTCTTCTGAGGAGTTAGAATTCCAAAGATTCTATTCCCTGTCATAGCAGTTTCTGACCCTAGCTTTGGGAGAACCCATAGTCATTTTCCTTGGTTTCCAGTCATTCTTAATGGTATTGTGAGATTTTCAGATAATATACAAAACACAGTTCATTTTATACATTATGAATATTATAAATTATAATTATAAATAATAAACCACAATAAAATAAAAATCATTAAAGTAAAATATTAATTATGTACATTATAAAATATAAGGTATGAATTATATTATAAACATAATTTTTAATTTAATAGTTAAAATAACTAGTAAAGTATAAATATAAATTATGCATTTTAGAAATTATGGTGTTAAAATATATAAATACATTTTTCATGTGTATGTTTATACATGTTTGGCACACTTATGTTTGTATGAATCAAAGTTTTTTTAGCCTTAATAAGAATCGTATTAATAGTGTTAAAAGTAGAAAGGCCACATACTGAGCACTTAATATGTGTCAGGTGTTGTATTGGAGCAGTTTATAAAAATCAAGTCATTTTAATGCTTCAGCAACCTTATGAGGTAAAAGTTGCTGCCCTTTATCTTACATATAAGGAAATTATGTGTAGAAAGTTTGTGTAACTTACCATGCTCTTTACCATTAACCATTATACTGCCTTTTTATTATATGTATTTGGGGGAGTCTTTTGTCAAATATGATATAACTTGAGGAACTTGAGCTCTTCAGGTCAAGTCCCCCAAGCATGGAATAAAACCACCATTGTTGTAGATTCCATAAGCAAGAGTTAACATTGAAAATTTTTCTGTTCCACTTATCTACCCCAAGGGAGGGTTATAAAGGTCAGTTGATGGCTTCAAATGTCCTCAGTGGCTCTTCACACTCTCCCTCATCTGTTCACACTTCCCATGAGAGGTAGGGGTAGGGGAGTGGGAAGAGGGAACAAAATCTTGGTGGAAACCAAATGTTGGTGTGGTCCTACTTTGGATCTAACTTTATGATCTGAAGGCCACATGGATGACTGACTAATACATAGAGAAACAACCTTTAAAAATAATACATGAGCTTTTAAAACCCCTTTAATGTGATGTCTAGATTTTTTTGTGAGAGCTCTTCACATAAACATGTGAAATGTGTGCATCTCTTTGTATTTTAAACTTTCAAGTACAGGACTATAGAAACCAAGGATGCACATGATATTCATAGCTATTTCATCTGAATTTTGAGTGTGTGCCACTGAAAAGTGAAAACTCTCTAGGGATTCCTTTAGTCGCTTGAATAGAGAACTCTGATGGGAATAGGGTGGGGGGAAAAAAGAGAGAGAGAGAAACTAGGAGTGAGTAATGATTGAATGTTGAAATGGTAAGTGTTTAACCAAACATTTGGTTTTCCAAATATTTATTTTGCTAGAATATGAAGATGCAGTTAATATTCCAGCTCATTTTTGTTTGTATGTTCAGTTAGCAGAGCAGGTAGGAGGCTGCACCTGTTAGGCTTTGTGCTCTTCTTTGTCAGACAAGATGGGATTTGTTTTTAAGTTGAGGGTTTTAATACTTGCCTAGTGTGAAATGCCACATGTACCATTGTCTTAATGTTGGCCATGTTTAATTGAAAATTAATGCAGAGAAGCAAATGATATCCAAGAATCCACTTTCTTGGTGTTCACCAGTGTCTACAACTAGGGAGTCAGTAATTTCAGTGTTCAGTGTTTTTTTTTAACCCTTTGTATCAAAAGATAACAAGCACAGTGCTTAATATAGTATTGTTGCTCAGTGAAGTTTGTAGGACTCATTAAAACAAGATAAAAGTAGCCTCTAGTAATAAGATAGATTGAATAAAACACTAAATGACAGAGTATTGTGTTACTTCTTATAGAAAAAAAGTTCTTTATCAAAGAGATTTTTTTTTTTAATTTTTTCTAAACATCTGGTAGGGTCTGAAGCCTAACATTCTAGACGAGCAAAGTATGCAACTGTGTTAACATTAACTGGCTGACTTTGTGTTTGTTGTGCTGTTTTTATATTTGCTTTGTAAGAGTGGGTGAGGCAGAAAGGGGAAAAAAAAAATGAAGGGTACCTTGACATTTCTCATTGCCCACTGCCACCTACGGCATCTCAAGTCTGGGCAGAAAGAGAGAATTATCAAGGTTTTGCTACTTAGTAACTCCTTGAGGAGAGAGAGGAGTTTGTCATTCCTGGGATGTGGAAAGGGATGTGGATTATGCTTGATGATCCCTGTATGTAGGAGTTACTGAGAGGAGGCCCTAGATCAGGGGTTCATAACCAGGGGTCCATGGAACCCCAAGGGGTCCGGAAAGATTTCAGGGGGTCCGTGAGCTTGAATTGAAAATTCCAAAAATTATTATTCTTGTGGGGACGTGTTGGTGCAGGTGTGATATATTTATTAAATACCGCTACATTCTGAGAAGAGGTCCATGGTTTTCACCTGACTGGCAAAGGGGTCCGTGGAACAGAAAAGCCCTAGATGATCACCCGAGGCTATGGTGCACGCCAAAGGGCCAGTTTTCTCTTGAAGTGACGGGGCTGGTGAGGAGAAGCATGGGTATTGCACACACTTTTTATATGGTGAGCACTGTGCTTTGTGCTTCCAGGGCTTTACCTAAATGAATGCTCATCACAGCCCTGCCAGGAGGGTGCTGTTATTGCCTTGGTTGTTCAGGAGAGAATATCCAGCTTAGAGAAAGATCTTGCCCACAGTCACAAAGCAAATGGGTGTGAGAGTCACGGCTCGAACCCACATCTCTTGTCCTTTACGTGAGTGACCTGGACTGTTTCCTTTCATGTGGTCATTAAATTTCTATTGATGAAATTTCTGATGATGATTTCACAAAGTTTTACTTCTGCTAGCAGCCCCTGCCCCAAACAAAAAGACTTGGAGAGGTGTGTCCCACTCATTTATATCAGAAGCTAAAGAGACCTCTGGCCTCTTGTATCCCACCCCGTTATTCCCTTCTGCCACCCCTGCCCCTATACATTAGCCACAGAAAGGATTCATCTTAAAAAAGCAAATGAGGTTTAGTCACATTTTCAGCAAAGCAGTTAAGCTAGTCATTAGAGTAAATTTACACTGTGATATTATTTGCTCCCACGTAAAAACTTGATAAGTGCACAGTTGAAAATGTGAAAGACTAACGAAATCGAGGATATTTTCTACCACACTGTTTATCTTGAATAAGGTCTCAATATGTTTTTTTACTTTTTATTTTTTAAGCCTCCCAGCTGATGAATCTGCCAAAATTGGACCCTTGAGAATTGACAAAATTATACCCTCTAAGTGTAAAAGGACCATCCTTCCAATTATCAAACTAGCCTGAGTTTCCAGAGGGAGCATTTCTTTTCCCAGCCCTCCCTAGCCTCGTACAATGGCCTTTACTGCTTGAAAAACATCACCTGTTTTATGGTATTGCTTATTTTCCCCCTTGACTCAGGCAGGTTGCAGCAGTGTTTCAACCACTGCCTTTTGGAAATAGGCCAGTAGGAAAGTTCTATTATCAGCAGTCACCTGTTTCCAAAGGGAACTTAACTATCCTTTTTCAAGTCAACTCACTGATAGAAAACCCCCGCACTTTCTCAAGACTGCTGTAAGACATCCTTCCAAGATAACAGCAGGAAGGAAACAAACGTGTGAAAAGCCAGGTGAGACCATGGGCCTTACCCAATGACTGCCAGCAAGAAGCAGGGATAGCAATATCACACGTATGGAGAGTGGAGCATCTTCTTTCTAGAAAGCTACAGATGCTGTTGAAGTTTCAATTTTCTCTGTGGCATTTGAACCATATGAATGTGTGTGTGTGTGTGTGTCAAAGAATAGAAAATTAGTTTTAATTGTTACTTATGAGGCGCCATATGGCTACTCTATAATTTTGGCTTCCCATGGAGCTTCATGTGCATATGGAAAATGAAATTAATTGGAAATCACACCCTGAAATCTATTATTAAGATAATATAGCCAACAGCTTGTGGAGTGTCCTCACACTCAGCATGATGTAATTGCACATAATAATAAGTAACTATAAACTCATATAGGAGAAAAGGAGGCATAAACAGAGGTCAAAGGGACAGGTTTTGGGAAGGAATAGCATTAATAATGGATGTCACAGCAAACATTTTAGCTCCTTGCTATCCACAAACCCTGGGTAGATGAAAGCAGTTTAATTATATTCAAATGAATTAATAAGCAGACTTGTGGGTTTCACAGCCAAGGGAATGATTTTTATTTTGCAAAGTGGCATTGTAGTGTGCTAAGGTTACTCTAGGTAGAATTAGTGACAGTTATTTAAATCAAAAGTTCCTAAGCCTAGTTGTGCATCAAAATTCACTGTGAAACTTTTAAAAACACTGAACTCTGAGTCTAATTTCTGGGATTTTGATTCATTAGGGCTGGATTTCTGAATAAGAAGCCGTACAGGTGATTCTTATACAGCTCAGCCCTGGACCATGGAAACTGCTGATTTGAGTGCTTTACACATACAGGTCCAATAATTAAATGATAAAGTATGCAGTCAGGCAGTGTTCTGTTTCCCTGATTTGGTCCTCAGCTTTAAAATAGAATAAAGCAAATTAAAATAAAAATATAACCCAAGGTCTGGTGCTTTATTTGATAAGTCTAGATTAGTGAAGAGATGTCATATGTGCTTTTTATGAAATTTGTTTGTTTACACGTTTGTTTCTATCTGAGACTGGGTCCTGGCTGTTTTACCCAACTTGGTGTTCAAGGCACAGAATGGTAGGAATTCAACAAACATTTGTGGAATATAAGTTTGAATGTGAGAGGGGACAAAAAGTGTTACCTGTTGGATGTCCCCTTCATTATAGACAGCAAGAACAATCTCTGTTCATCATGTACGATTGTGCCTCTAGCAACCGTGTTACAAATAGTTATATAATTTGTGATATTAGTATTTCTCAAAATGTTCAACCTGATGACCAGGTCATTAAAGACAGAATTCCATAACTTTGAGGAAGGAAACTTTGCCAAACCTTTTCTAGTCTCCTTATTCTTCTTCCAGTGAGGGACAGCTCTGCAAACATATAAGAAACATGTCTAGAAATCTAGATGAGAGACTCATTGACCAGGCTTTTTGGGTAACTACCAGTCCAGTCCAGGCCGTTGTGCTAGACGTGGATGGTTTTTACACTTGGTAGAATGGTGGGTGAGATGATCATGGCTATATGCTCTCATTTCTCATTTCTCTTCTACAGTTTATACAGTCACATGTGCCTCACATTGCCTGGATATTGTATTTGTCCTCTGATTTCCTTGGGTGCATTACTTCCATTTTGTTTTTCTTGTTTAATTTCTGTTTAAGGGCAGTCTTCGATCTTCTTGTTTCTGGCCCAGAGCATATCATCCATGGTAACTGACTGATTTGCATATAAGGCAGATAGGAATCTCATGGATAGGGCAGAGGGAAAGACAATGGTATGACTGAGGCAGAGATAATGGGAAGAAAGTTTATGATTATAGAGCTGTACAAAGCCCAAAAAAATATGCAGGTATGATTGTGTCCTGAGCAAAAGACTTCCAGTATTTGGGCTCCCCTTCAACCTGAACAATAGAGCCCTGATTTTTAAAATTTACTTATTACTTTATTTTGAAATAATTAAAGACTTAGGAAAACTTCCACGTACAATATGGACACTCCCATATCCTTTCACCCAGATTTCCCAATTGTTCATATTTGAGAGCAAGCTACAGACATGATGCCTCATCACCCCTAAACCTTCTGGTGTGTTTTTCCTCCAAATAAGGACATTCTCCTACGTCATCACCCGCCCTCCAAGTCGGGAAATAATGTTGCTATATCACTGTCATTCAATCCACAGTCCCCATTCACATTTCACCAACTGTCCCCTCAGTGTCTCTCTCTCTTTTCTGACTCAGGATCCCATTCATGAACATATGTTGCATTTAGTTGTCATGTCTATTCATTCTCCTCTACTCAGGAATATTGCCTTCTTTTTTCCCTGTCTTTCAAGTCCTTGGAAGTTTAAAAGAGTTCAGCCTTTCATTCTGCAGGATGCCTCTCAATCTGGGTCCACCCAGTGTCTTCTCATGGCCAGATTCAGTTCCTGCATTCTTACCATAGAAATCATGGTCAGCTGTTCACAGTTGATCACATCAGGAGCCACATGATCAGTTCCACCACTGGTCAGGTTGGTGACCTTAGGCTTGTCATTTTCTCCTTGTCATTGATTAGAATTTCCTGGGAAGGTATTCTGAAATTACACCACTATCATGTGTCTCATCTAACCTTCACTCACCATCCTTGGCTCTCATTGACAACTTCCACCTGAATCAGCCCACCTCTATGTGAGGTTGCCAGTTGGTGATTCTCACTGCCATCATTTATTCTACTTTTATTAGTTGGATTCTACTATAAGGAGAAACTTTTCCTTCTGCTTGCTTGCTTAGTTAGTTAATTAATTAATATCAGCAAGGAGCCATGAATTCTATTTTATTTAATGTATTAGTTTCATTGCTAAGTCTTTTGACATGGCTTTATCATTTCTTTGAGCATTTCCTTACTTTCTGGCTTAAGATATTCCAAGTTCAATTTCTCCTTTTTTTGTCCCAGTCCTGAGACCAAACAAAAAAAAAAAATCCTCTTAGAAACCCTGGTTCTTTTTAGTAGAGACACTATTTAGAAACCAAGATTTGGGTATTTGGTTGTACCCATTATTGTTGAGATATCATTACTTTCACACACACACACACACACACACACACAATGTATGATTACACAAATACAAATACTTAAAAATATATGAAATATACTAATTCATACTCATACACATGCATCTATGACCATTTCTTTGTCTATATATGTTTTTTTAAATGTGTTTTATATTGATACCTCCAGTTCCAATGCTAAATCTCAGAGTTAGCCTTCCACCTTTGCATGTTTGAAAATACTTCCTCCGACAGTGAGAAACCTGGTTCTTACTCTCCATTATATATACTTATTTCCTCAATCAATTTAGTTTAACCAATCGTTATAATCAGTTTCCCAACTACACCGTGTCTTCTGTCCCTGGGGTGCTGTCAGGTATACCACTGACTTATCCCTATGAGGCACTCCCCGCCTTCCTCATTGCCCAAGTCCTTGAGCTCTAGCAGTAGTGCCACCAATACCTTTGTGGCACCCCACCCCCTTCTCTTTTTCTGCTCCCCCTTGTCCTTGGGTGCCAGACATCCCTCTGTTTTTCACCAAATATATGGGTGTCTAGGAGAAAGATTATATAGTTCAGCCTCTTGTGTAGCTGCTGTGGGCTTGTGACTGAGTTATGGTCAGTGGCTGCCAGTCTGACCATGAAGTGGAAGTGATATGTTGAGGGACCATGATGATTGTGGGATTGTGACACCAACCCCAAACAACTCACATCTGGACCTTATATGGGAGGAAATTAAATGTCTATTTTATTTAAAAATGTGACTGTAAAAAATTTATTTACATTTATTTTAAAAATTTGTTCCTGATACCTCTGCTAGACAAGAGAGAAAGAAAAGTAATTCTGATTTCTGTTAGACAGTAAAGAAGTTCTTCAAGGAAGCCAACATCCAATTTATTGAGGTACAGTAAGGGTGCTGAATTTAAATTAAGTGACAAAAATGTATAGAAAATTTAAAAGAATACAGTAGAACGTAAAAAAGCTCATGGAAAGGCATTATAGTCCTTAAACTATAAGAAGGCCGTTGAAATTTCTTAAAAGAAAAAAGAAAAAAAAAACATGACTCCAACCTAACCTAGTAAGTGCAGTCTCACAGAGAGGGTAGCTGACTTCTTTCTGCTCAAATCAGATGGAATTCAGCAGAATTAAAACCCAGGGATACAAGGAAGACCACTCTGTTTGCAGGTCCCCATTTGTCCCACCAAACTTTAAAAATAGTTCCAACCTGACTATGAGAGCACATGAATAATCACTCCTTCCCTGGGTACCTATGACATGGACTTTAATAGGAGTTTCCTTAATGGTTATGTTTCTTTTAGCCCAAGGAAGGTTTACTTAAGAATTTGGTATACAGATCCTGAAACCTATATGATTTGGTTTTACCAATTGTGGTTGATATGCTTGTAATGTTCAAGAGAATTTGGTGTATTTAGGTAACTAACACAGTAGACATTGATTCCACTTTAATATGTTTAATTGAGTAATTGACATTACTCTTATGGTTTTTCTGTTGAAAGATTTTTGACAAAGATTATAAACAATTTTGTAATGCTTTAAAAGTTTCTTGTGTCTTTAATTTTCATTTGTTACGGAGCTACTGGTATAGTTTAGTACTTGGGAAGGTTTTGCTTTTTGGGTCAGGCAATTGTAGTGCTTAAGAAAAGAAAATGTACATAATAAATTTGTAAATGCAGTTTAAAATATGTAAGAAATATTAAATTTGTAAATTGTACTCATTGCTTAGGGGGATTTTAGTGTGTCCCACTTGAGTTGTGTGAACCTTATTCAAACACCTCCTTGAAAGTGGATGTTCAAATTTTAAATTTACAAGTAGAATGATAAGAATTGCAAGTTAAACTCAAAGGCTTATTAAAAAACCTGATTTTTTAAAGAAGTTGTCACTTTACTATAGAAAATATCTAATTTAATACCCAAAGTAGACTCTTTGCAGAAAAGCCCCACTTGGTCTCCAAAATGCTTCAACAGTGGCCATCAACTGATCTGTGTTGGGCAAGGCGGCAGTCCTGGCAGGAACTGGATGCCAGGCAGGATGCCACAGCCCAGTTCTGGAGACACTGCCTGGGCCAACATGGCGAGGTGGGGGACTGCCAGCCCTCAACAGATGAGCAGCTGCCCTGGGCAGCGATATCATATCCATGTCCTTCCTCTTGGTCTGGATGGGAGGAGTAATAGAAGAAGCCTGGGCTAGAGGTCAGACCCCTCAACAAGTCACTTAATGTCTTTTGAGCACAAGTATTTCATTTGTATGATAGGGACAATAATTTCTAAATTTTGAGACATATTGGAAGGATTAGAGATAATAGACATAAAGCACCCAGTATATTCCTTGTCACCTAGGAGGGGCTCAAACAACAATGGCATTTGTTAGAAGAAGATGATGAGGCTGATGGATTAGCTCAGGAACTCTTTGGGGCCAAATCAGAGGGCTTAAGGCATGACAGACAGTAGATGTTCACATTAATCAATCACATACTATGTTGCCAGGCATTGTAAGAGGAAGACTTTACATGGGTCCTTGAATTCCCACAAACAGCCCCTTGAAGTATTTAATATTATTGTCACCATTTTACAGATGAAGAAACTGAGGTTTAGAGCCGTTAAGTGACTTTTACAATTTTGCACAGCTAAGTAAAAGAGTAGAACCAGATTTTATTTATTTATTTAGTTAGTTAGTTTATTATTATTTTTTAGGCGGTACCGGGGAATGAACCCAGGACCTCTACATGGGAAGCAGACGCTCAACCACTGAGCTACACCCTTTCCCCAGAACCCAGATTTTAAATGGAAGAAATCTAATGCTAGATCTAGTGGCTCATCTGCACACGCTTGCATTTCTGTGTTCTGATGTACAAAACGCCATCCAAGCTTTGGGGTCTAGCTTGCTTCCCAGCTCATTTTCCCTCCTCTGGCAGGCTGGAGAGATCCCAGCATAGTGTTGGAGGAGGGATGCCCTTTGTTGGTACAAGCCTCAGTCTGCTAATGAGGCCCCAAATTAAGCAGCTCCACATGGAGTCAAGTGATGTGTTCTCTGCCAAGAAACTTGGCGGATGGACCAGGGCCATTCGTGCCAGGCGACAGCCATGGATTTCAAAAGGGAAATGGGCAAAAAGAAAGGAAACCTGCAGGCCTTGGGACTAAACAAACCATCATAACATAAATATAAACTTGGTGTGTATTTGTGGCAGAATCTGGGATCCAGAGATACTCATTTTACTTACAAAAGTGATAATTCATCTGGGGTTGGCAAGGCAGTGCTAAACGGGTATAGAATTTGGACTGCTCTTGAAGGCATCTAACATTTTTAAACTTGATGTAAACCGGTATGTTCTTAGCAACCATGAGCACATTTTATTTATCATTTATGAATGATTGGAAAAAACATAAAATATAAATATGTATTCTGAACACTTGTAAAAGTCAGTTATAATAGATTTATTTTTTTATTATAAAAATTATTTTGCCCAATGTACAGTATATTCATTGTTATCATCTACCATTTACGATGTGCCAGGCATTGCTTTAAATATTTTACATGCATTTTTTCCCCTCATTTCATTCTCACAGCAACTCCAAAAGGTAAGCATCGTGTTTTTCACCTTCATTTTGTAGATGGGAATATTGAAGCTCTGTTACTTGGCCAAGGTCACTCAGGTGGCTAGTAAGGGGCAAAGCCTGAGTTCTAACCCAAGGCGTTCTGGCTCAGGGCTCATGAATTTAACCACTACATTCTAGCCATCTCCAGTACATTTACTTCTTTAGGAGGAACCTAAGAAGGATGGTGAATCTGTATACATAGACAGGACATAGCTTTAACAATTAATTCCCCATGTACATTTTAGCATGTTGTTGCTGGAGGGCACCTCCAGAGGGCGCTCCACCCCTTTATGTCACATGGAAACCAATCCAGAGAGGTGCAATGACTTGTCCTGAGTCTCACAGGGACAAATCTTGTTAATTCTGGCAAGTGTAGAAGCATGTGCCCCCATGCCCAAGTAAGTCCTTGCCTGGCTTTAAGAGGATTAGCTGCTGAATTGAAAAGTGGCCTTATTTTTTTCCTGTTCCTCCATTTTAAGTCACACCTCCCATAAAATTAAGAAGTTGTGTTAAGCCTAAAATAGCTGATTGGTAGCATTCTGTGTACACTCAAGCACCTGATTTTATCTAATGCAGGGGTTCTTAACCTTTTTTGTTCCATAGACCCCTTTGCAAATCGGGTGAAACCACTGACCCCTTACTAAGTTCATACTCTATTTTGTATTATTTAATAAATATATCACACTCACACCAACATGTCCCCATAAGAATATTGTTTTTTTGAATTTCAGTTCAAGCTCATGGACCCCTTGTTATGAACCCCTGATCTAATGTATAATATTTTAGAGAAAACTGTTGCTTTTCCCTTATTTACAGAAATAATACCTGTTCCTTGCAGCAAATTTTCAGAGAAGAAAAAATTTTCCCATTAAACCCCACCCCCCTCCCCGTGAAATAACCAGAGTTAATACTTTGGACAATTTCATTCCAGCTTTATCCTAAATATACATATTACATGTATTTATGTACATATAGTTAATGGTTTATTTTGAATTATGGCAAGTCTTTTGCCCCACTTACCAGTATATTGTTAACATCTTAGGTCAAACAAACATATATTTTATTTAAATATGAAAATAGTTTTCCTGTGATTATAAAAGGCATAAACAGTCATTGTAAAAATTGCAGGTAATCTCAAAACTATAAAGAAGGAAGTAAAAATCTTTTGAACCCCCATTCCCTATAGATATCTGCTGTTGCTGTGTGCTTTATATCACTTCAGACTTTCTAAAAAGGCATTTATATCTGTATTTTCTAAATTTTGCAAAAAGAACTCTCTAATTTTAACAAAGTTCTGTTTTGGCTTTTATCTTCTGAATGCTTTCTGGTGGTTTTCTTTCAAAAATCCTGCAGGCTTATCAAAAGTCAGGAGTCCCAAGATGTTAAGCTTCAGGCAGGTGACAGTGACATTGACAGCATAGAAAAGCTTTTGGTTAAAGATAGTCATTTTCATCTCTCCATCACTTAAGCAGTGGACCATTCCTCCAAGCATCATCCTGGCTTTTCTGGAGGTTGCAAGTATCCCTAGGGGAATTCAATTTCCTGTTCCAAATGGAGTAGCAGGTATGGTGGGAAGAAACATCTTTCCATGGTGGGAAGAAACACCTTTGGTGCAGATATTATTGATAGTTTCCCCCAAGTTTACAAAATATCATTTTTGAAAAAATTCATGTTTTATAATAGTTTTTTCTACTTTCGACAAGTTACATATGCTTATAGTAAAAATTTTCTTTTGAAATCAATACTTTGCATCCCATTGACTCTTTGTGACTTAGGAATGGTTCTCACACAGGATTCTGATTTGGAGGTGGTGGGGGTAGGGGAAGCTGTTCCCTCTTTGCACACCCTGGAGCAGTCATCTATCTTCCAGGCATTGGGCTTCATTGTATTTAGTTTCAGTTAAAGAAATGTGTGAGAAGTGTCTAATCCTCATTGGCAATACTGTTCTCTTTAGATATTTTGTCCTAAGGATATGCTTGTAATATGTTCTCAGAAGCAATAATGCTATTTCTTGATTGGGATTTGAGTTACATAGTATATGCATTTGTCGAAACTTGTTGAATGGTACTCTTTTGATTTAGGCATTTCACTGTATGTAAATTTTACCTCCTCCAAAAAGAAACTGTAAACAAAATATTGAGCTTGACTTACTGATATGCCTGCTGAAGAGTTTAAGGTTAACTGTACTGATGTCTGCAACTTTCTTTGAAATGCATGGAAAAATAAGATGGGTTGAGAGAATATGTGATAAAGCAAATAAGGCGAAATTTTCACAGTTGTACAATCTGAGCAGTGGTATTATGGATGTTTTCTATACTAGTCATTCCACTTTTCTGTGTGATTGAAAATTTTCATAATAAAATGTAATGAGTAGGGAAATGGATGTGGCTCAAGCGTTTGGGCTTCTACCATATAGTAGGTCCAGGGTTTGATTCCCGGGGCCTCCTGGTGAAGGCAAGCTGACCCGCGTGGCAAGCTGGCCCACATGGAGTGCTGCCCGCATGGAGAGCTGGTGCAGCAAGATGACACAGCAAAAAGAGACACAGAGGAGAGACACTAAGAGATGCAGTAGGCCAGGGAGCTCAGGTGGCGCAAGAGATTGAGCACCTCTCTCCCACTCCGGAAGGTCCCAGGATCGGTTCCTGGTGCCGCCTGAAGAGAAGACAAGCACAGAAGAATACACAGCGAGCAGATAGTGAGCGCAAAACAACAAAGGGCGGAGGGGGGCAATAAATAAATCTTTTTTTAAAAAAATGTAATGAGTAGTAATGAGGCTGTATGTGAGGGGGTTAAAAAGCTCAGTCTCTGGAATGATCCTTCTGGGTTACATTCCTGACTGTGCATGCTATCTGTGTGACCCTGGGAAACATGCTTCATTAACCCCAGTTGGGTGATTTGTTAAAAGGGGATAAGATTTGTTAGCACAAATCTTATTCCATAGTAAGCTCCTAACACACACAGTGAGTATTATCTTACAGTGCTGAGGAAGCAATGATTGTAAGCAAATGGCCATGTGCTGAGGCCCGCTGCTGCCTGGCCCCCTCACTTGGTCCTTTTCAGGGGAATCATGCAGTCTCATCCCACCTCATGCTTGGGTGCCCTTCAGGAGAAGCTTCCACAGTAAAGGAGGCGTGAGGGACGTGATTAGCCCAGCTGGAGAGTGGCTTCATTAACTTTGACAGGATCCCTCCCTGGCTCTGTGGATCCCCCTTTGTGTGGCATCTCCTTTCAACCGAAGGGCCTTCAGAGGAGAGCAGGCATCCGCTTTGTTCGACTCTGTAGCATTGCCTAGTCCATGTTAATTTAGTTGATTAAAAAAATATATTGCTTCCTTTGCATAAGTCTAGGACATCTCCTTTTTGGGAATTATCCTGTTTTTACCTTTTTTTGACAGGTGTCTTGCAGAATTGTTCTAGAGTAGCGAGAACTCCCCCTGCCCCCTATCAATTCATGTTTGCGCATTAGGACAGACTGCTCCATCCTAGAGCTGGGAGGCAAAGAGAAAGGGTCAGAAAACCTGGAAGAGGCTGCAACTTGGGTTTGAGGACATCAGTATGGGGGAAATGAAAGGAGGGTATTTCAGGTAATTCCATGGCTGTGCTGTTTGCCTCTGGGCATCTGATATGCTGCAAGAAACTAAGGTGGAAACAGTAAAAAACTGTGGTGCTGAGGGAGAGTTTGGCATGTAAAAACAAATACTGGCCACATTCTGAAAGGAGAAGGAGCTTTCAGTAGACTTAGATGCGGGCTTTCTAGCTGTGATTACAAAATGTGAATCTTGAGCATACATTTCTTGTAATGGTTGGAATTTCAAGAGTATCCTCATATAGGACGGTTGCGGTCATCAATATGAAACAGAACTTGATTTCTCTGCCACACTAATGCCGTTGGAGAACTCCTTAAAAGCTACCCAGATTTTCTTTTAGATTTACCAGATATGGATCCTAGCTTTTGATTAGGTGTTGCAATTCCAAACTCAAATCAAGGAAATTTTTTTTCCCTAAAGAAGTAGTACACATCAGTTTGTTAATTTCCTGCTTATAGCACTTCACCTGGCTTTCCCTAGTGTGAATTCCAGTTCAAACCAGGCATTTACAAAAAAAAAAATAGAAAATCCCCCAAAAGATCATACTAGCCTGATTGCTTCAAAGATAATCAGAAAAGCTGTTTTGAAAACAATCCAGGAATATAGGTACAGGTTTTGTGGCTTCTGAGGTCAGGTGTAAAATAGGTTGATAGTGCTTGCTCCATTTACATGTATATGTCTTTATTTGGGAATGGTTCTGAGGCAGGGTGTGATAGAAGGTGAGATTTGAGGTCAGTGCTGCTCTCTCTGGCTGTTGAAACTGAAGTTAGTTATCTCAGATGTATTTGAACATGCAAATTAAATAACGTTGGAAGCATTACAAGGAAAGGAGGTTGGAAGGAAAGAAAGGAAGGAGGGAGGGAGCCAACTAAAAAAAGCTGGCATAGAGTAAAAGGAAAAAGTAACCATTCCCCAGACCTTCACAGCTCTTGAAAGTCAACTGAACTATACACTTATCCCAGTTTACTGAAATTGCACAGTTTCATCCTCCAGGATGCAATCCAAAGTCCCCTCTGTGTTTAACATTCAAGCAATAGACTTAGATTTCAGACACAGTGAATGGATCAGGACAGGCAATAAAAGAGCAAGACACTGCAATTTAAGACTCCGTGCAGTTTGAAAGCGACATAACAAATTACGCTGGGCCCCATAGGTGTGTGTATCACGGTAAAGTGGTTCTGAGGTCTTTCCTCTCTCTCATGGTACGTCATGCCTGGCTTCTACTTAACTCCAGTGTGTCATCAACTACTTTAATACTTTAAAATGGAAAAATAAAACTGCCTGGGTTCCTTTTTGTGGCAACATCATCAAGCTGTTGTTCAGAACTCTGTGTTTCCTGTGTTTGGAATTCTAGTGGATTTCGAGTGTGGAATGTGTGTTTGTCTGCAGATGGGGGATGGGGTGGGTGGATGTTGGCTTTGTTATTGCTACTATTAAACAACTGGTTAGCTTTAAACTCATGGACGCCTTGGAGAACTTTCATAGGAGCCCTGTTCAAGAGTAAACTTAAGTTCATCAGACGTTGCTTTCACATCCCCATGATAAAATTACTGGAGGTCTTAAAAGCACTTAGAGTAAAATACCTAAATTTAACAAAGAAAACCAAATGTGTTTTTATTTTCTATTTATATGCTGTTTTTTATTATAGGGAGATAAACTTTAATATCTAGAGGTTTTCTGAAGATCTGAAATATCAAATTTGTGTCATTTGTAGTTCTGAGTCCTGGCATGCTTTATTGGTTTATTTGAAGTGATGCTATAGTGATTTCTAGATGCTATAGTGATTTCTAATTTAACTAGGTGACAGAGAGCCAAGCAAATACAGATAGAAAAGCAAGTAGCCCTTCTTAGTTGTTTATCCCCTTATGTCTTTGTTCCCCAGCCTCAGCCAGCTAGAAAACTCTCACCTCCTCTTCATGACCCTGACCAAGCATCTTCTTAACATTGTGGCTCATCTCTCCCCTCTGCCCCGTGCCCAGCTTGAATTGATGCCATTTCCTCCTGCCACTGTACTTTGGGGTTTTTAAAACTTTATTTTTAGAGATGTTTTAGATTTACAGTTACAGAAAAGTTACACAAAAGTAGAAGGAATTTCTCATAAAACATCCCGCCACCCCCACCCCCACACAGTTACCCCTATTATTGATCTCTTAGGTGAGCGTGGCACATTTGTTACAGTTGATAAACCAATATTGAAGCACTATAAACTACCAACCAAAGTTTATAGTTTACATTGTGGTTCACACTTTGTGCTGTATCGTTCCATAGGCCTTGGCAAAGGTGTAATGTCGTGTGTCTGTCCTTGCACTTTGTTTTTGTGTTTACTATAGCATTAATTATTTTGTGTGTATGTACCTTGTGTATGTGTCTATTTCCTCTAATAGATTTAAAGTTTCTGAAAGATGGTGACTTTTTTTTTTATTTTTTGGTCTGTGGCTTTCCACATGGTAGGTGCTCTTTAGATGTTTTAAAAGGGCAAAACATTTTTCTGCTACTCTCGATTTTCTTGCATGGCACTTTAGGAGGTCATGTTATTAGATATTGTGCATGTTTTCTGAAGCTGTCTTCTGAAGGTCCCGTCAAATACAGGCATCTGTCACCCTGTATAATAAAATTATAAAAGCTTATATATAAGGGACATTTAAATTTTCAAGATAGACTACTATGAATAACTGCCTACATTGATCTCACTTTCTAAACTCTTATTTTTTTATTTGTTTTTCTGATAACATATGATTATTGCCAAAAAAAGAAATTTGCATCAATACTAAAAATTATAGAAGGCTCTATCCATAATACCACTTTACCCCCCCGAGAAAACCTCAGTTAATAGTTTGATTATTGTTCATATAGATTTCATTATGACTATGCAACTATTTACAAATGTAAGTATTCTTTAAAAAAGCATTAATCATTAAGATCTTTTAAAAGCTTATAATGTTCCTGCAGCATTTCCCATGTTCCTACATAAACATATTTAATCATTGTTAGTGGCTATATAGTATTTTATTATTTCATTATATGGATACATGAAATTTATTCTCCCAATCCCAAATATCCAAATATTGACAGATGTTTAGATTGTTTCTTATGTTTCACTGATATGATTACATTGCAGTGAAAATCCTTACATCTGTAGTCAATTTTCATAGAAGTTGGGTTTCTCTACCAAAGGGTCTTCTGTGAGCATTGAGCAGATGAGCCTCCTCATTGTCCTAGAACATTCTAAGTCTCTCTTAACTGTTATGAATTTTTCAGGAACATGGAACAGGTGTCCAGCCTTATTCCATGGTTTACATTATTGGACTCGGGAGTCAGTGAGACAGATTTTAAGCTCCACCTGCTATTGGGAAGTCAGTCATATATGGGCCTGTCTGGGGAATGGACTCTCTAAAGATGGAACTGGTGAGAGAGGTGAGGGCTTCCTGAGAGATGATCTCTGTGTGTGGGAAAAAGAACATGAAAGGGAACAGAGGCTGGAGCTCTGAGGGCACAGAGGTTTCAGCTTTAGTTTGAGGCTGTACCTGATGAGTCTTCCTTGGAGAGCTTGTGTCCTCTGGAATGGAGACTCTGTTATAAAGAAAAATGATGAATCACTAGGGACTCTGTCACTCTGCTTTAGGACCCTGTCTGGAAGGAAGCACACATGAGAAGCTGAAGGATCTCCCTTGATTATGGAGAGGGAGAAGGA
This sequence comes from Cabassous unicinctus, assembly GCA_029593785.1. Lineage (NCBI taxonomy): Eukaryota > Metazoa > Chordata > Mammalia > Cingulata > Chlamyphoridae > Cabassous > Cabassous unicinctus. The sequence goes on from JAQZBX010020305.1 coordinate 19,212, forward strand.
CCCCAATGTTTGTAGTCTAGAAGGGACTCCAGGTAGTAGTTTTGTGAGATTACAGAAAACTTGATTGCCTAAGCGAACACCTTTTACCAATGGAGAGTTTTAAGAGAGGGATTGATTTATATAAGAGAAAATATGAAAAAGATAAGATTGCTAATCAACAAGGTAGAAGAGCTTGTTGTATTGTAACATTGGTTAAAAAAGGAAAGAACATCTTTAAATATGGATGCAGCCAGACAATGTAAAGATTACATACACTTCTAAATCGAAAGGCATTTCAGTTGGCTCTGAATAAAAACTGCCTGAGTGCATGTGAGAGCGCACACCCACCCACATTGACACCTTTCTGGACATTGACACCTTTTCTTCCCCTTGTTCATCACTGGTTAAGATAAAAAAAGAGTGGAGCAGGAGTAGCTCAGTGGGGTTCAATCCCTGGTACCTCTTAAAAAAAAAGAGAGATCCTTTTTTATGTCTCTCTTATTAGGTAACTTCCAATTGTCTGTAACTAAATGATGGCCCAGGATGGGTTCTCAAGCCACTCAAAAATTTCAGAGCAGGTAATTCTGAATCTGCAACTGTAGAGGGCTCTGCCCTCAGATGTCTCACATCTGTGGCGGTTTATTCTGTATCAATGTAATTAAGCTGGAGCTGTGTTTCCCAGAATCCCCTTCCCTGTATGTTTTCAGGTTAGAGTTGCCCGAAAGAAGAATTTGCACGAAATTTGGAATGCAGCCATAACTCTCTGAAGTTCTTCGTGATGGATGTGGTGATAGACAGGTGCAGAGATGTTGGAAGGGTCCAGCTTGTCCTCACTCTTCTCAGCTCCATGTCCACTCTTTTTCCTGGCTGCTGACACTGCTGATCAATACAGCTTGGCAACAAAAGTCTCGTGTTCTTCTCCGCAGCTCTTCCTTTGCCTCCCAGGTCTGGATGTGCTAGTTTCTCTGATGAGCTGGTCAGTGGTTTCTCTGACCCTCCAGCCCCTCCTTTTAGAGCTTCCCTTGCTTAGCTCCTCCCACAATTGTGTAAGGTCTAATTCCTATAATAAATCCCTTATTCATAACGCACAGTGGTTCTGCTTCCCTGATAGAACTCCGACTGAAACACATCTTTGGCTTGAAAATCAGAAAAAAAAAATGAGTTTGTTTAGCTAGTTTTCCTTTATCCTTCCTTCCCTTCAAATGTACAACAAAACACAGTAGAAATGCTGTTGGTGTTCCTAAGTGCTTTTATCTCCCATGACTGTTCCCAGGATCTGCTGAAGTTGCAAATGCTATACAGGTGTTTTTACTATCAATGTATATCACGAATCCATCCTGCAACCTGTATAAAACACAACAGAATATTCTTTTGGAAATTTCCCTGGAAGAAAATGGTTTTCTTCTGAAAAGTTGTCATTCTTCCGAGTGGCTCCATTTGCAGAAGTAATTTGTTTAATGTCCTTTGGTTGCAGTCGTGTAATGTTGGAAATTCGTTGATGAGCTGGAAGTGCTTGAATAAGGACACGTGTACGTGTATTATTGCCATTAGTGTTAGAAAGTTTTGTCCTTGAGCTTCCTTGTAGAAATGTATCTTTTAATCTAATTGGCACAATTTAAGATTGGTTTATTAATATTAACCTACATGAAAAGAGCAAGATTGTATCTTTTACTGAGAAGTAAGAGTAAGCTCTTACAGCTGGATGGAGCCTTTCTAGAGGTAATTTTTATCTAGCTTTAAATGTTTTCACTTAAAGAGGTGTGTAGTAGTGTTCTGAAAGCAGTTACTAACAGAACTGACAAGATCAGAAGGGTGGACTGATGTACTATTATAGATTTTAATGAGGCCTATAATGTAGTAATAAGTATACATTTTTATGAGTATTGCAGTATGAACAAACAATGATTTATCAAAATTTAAGTTAGTAATTGTTATAGGGACTAAAATTATAATCATTCCCTTGAAAACATAGGTATATTTTGTGTTAAGATAATATTATTACTTTATAACCTATATGCTGTTCAAAAGTGGCATTATCATGCCCCAACAGCATTCAAAGGAGTGTTTTTGATAATGTAGAAATAGTTAGATGCAATATTCAATAGGAAATTTAAGATTTAACATTTACATCAAAGCTTTATCAGTAAATGATTTCTTATTTTGAGATAATGTTTCCATGGACAACTTCCTGTTTGCATAACAAAATCCCTGTCCTAGATATATAATCCTGTTTCCCTCTTTAATTTGAATTTGAAAATTGCTGTTTCCAATATGTGCAATTTAAATTTTGGGTGGGTATCAGTGTGCTGGAGAAGCAAGTGGTGGGGAATCAGTCAGTAGCTCCAATCCTAAATCAGTCAAGAGGATGTGACCAACAGTGAAATGGTTTATCCCTGATATGGTTGAAATTCTCTTTCTCAAGTTGGCAAGCCCATGCCAGACAGCTTGAAAGTTGAAGTAATTGTTTCAGTTTCAGTGATGCCGTTGGACATATGGAAAGAGTCATCCCAATATCATCTTATTGCCAGTGACCTAGTTGCAATTTGAGGAAATATAAATCAGTCTGTAGGATATTTTACAGTAACAATTGAAGATGGGTAATTCTCAATTTTGAGTTTCCTGGGGTCATAATGAAAACATAGACGTTAGCTCATTTCATTTAGGAAATTGGCACTTAGGCTTCTGATTTATCTCCTGGTAATTGTATGTTCTTTCTAAAGGTTCATCTTTCGGAAAGATGAACCTCCTTGCCTCCTCCTTTCCCTTCTAGTAATAGGTAAATCTGAAATGCATTTTAACTTTCGTAATGAGGAATTCTGTCAAACCTCATGAAAGGTGATCACTATGCTAGAAATTGCACAATGCCATTTTTGCTCCAGTCAGTGATGCAAAGAAATCATAGTTCCCCCAAACAAGTCTAAAGTTATTGAATTGAAATAGATGATCATTGTAGTAGTCAGTCCACTGCATCATCAGCGTACATAGCATTTCATTTTGCATTTAGAGAAGTATTGTATTTTGGAAGAGAGCAATGCTAGATAAAAACCAGGTTGATAATACAAACATTTGTTTCATCTGTTATATCTTTAGAAAGATAATTGAAAATAACTTATTCTTATTGATATTCTTGATTAACATTTTCAGATATTTACTATCGGTCCATTTGCAGTATGGCTATGATGAACTATGGCTGGGGAACATTATTTTGCATAAATATATTTTCAGAATGCCATCTAGAAAAATTGAAGTGAACCAGTTATACAAAGCTTGCCTAATTTAATATGTTTCTTACCTATTCTATTTGGGTTGTGCTTCCCTTAATGAATTTAACTTATTTTCTTTCTTTCAGATTTAATAATGCTTCCAAAAACATTTATTACGCAGCATGGCACTATTGGGGGACTTTAAAAATTGGTATAAACAATTGTGGTAAAGAATGAAAGGGAGGGGGGAGCAGATGTAGCTCAGGTGGTTGAATGCCTGCTTCCCATACATGAGGTCCCAGGTTAGATTCCTGGTACCTCCTAAAAAAAAAAAAAGAAAAAAAGGAAAAGAAAAGAAGGGGAAACATTTATTTGGGAAAGCATTATTTTAATGCAGCTAGTAGAGTAAAAACAAGTCCATGGGGGTAGGGTTTTGTTTAATCTTTGTAAATTGCTATAAATATTGTTTTCTAAAGTGATATTGTATTTGAGAACCTTATATATTTATAAGTTGATCAAATCAGTCGCTTATAGAGCTTCTTCTCCTAAAATGGGTATACCAGATATTAACTCAGAGCCCAGTTGAAAGGGTTTCATTGTTTAGGTTCAATCTATTTCCATACAAAAACGATGAGAGTTGCTGATTTTTTCCCCTCTTCTTTTAGCCTGTTATCCTGAGAGTACAGTTAAATCATCTTATGCAATCAGACAAAAATTGCATTTCTTGTGTGGGATATTCTTTTGTAATTGTGTTTGGGAATAGAGGAAGGAAGTAATATAACAAAAAAACACAGAAAATTGAGTGAGCTTTTGGAGAAATCAGATCTTTAAATAAAATGTAAACAGTGACATTAAGTGTCAGTCAACTTGGTAAATACCGAATGAAAAGACTAGTTACTGTTTAGTAGAATTTGGCCACTTAATTTCCAGGGGCTTGAGTAAATAACCTTTGAAGTAAATTGCTTCATGCGGGTTTCCCTCAAGATGAGAAAAACATGCTTTACTCTGGGTTGCTGTTCTGCTGTATTGAGTTAGCAATTGAGATCTAACCAGAAGGGATGATTCTAATGAACTTATTGGTTATTTTAATGGCCTGGAGTATGAGCTGCAGAAGATGTATATAGATTGGACTCAGTCTTTTCCTTTCCCTTTTTCTGTTTGCCCCAATATATGGCTTCATTGTCTCCTCAGCTCCTAGGCTGCTTGGCCACCAGCTGGGTGGCAGGGAGTCCTTTGGCACGTGGTTCATTGGTGACAGGTGTAATTGACGACACTTCATTGAGGAAAGGACTGTTTTCTGGTCTCAATGGTTAGTGACTAAAGCTGATCTAATCAAGTCTGTGTAGTGCCAATTAACAATGCCCAATTAGGAATTCTGCCTGGCTTTCCGGTGTTGCTGCTGGAAAGCTCTGAGAGGAAAGCATCTCATTCTTCTGCATGAGAAGGGTATGAGAAAGGATAGTAGCTGTGGAATGCTGGTTATCCTTTTTAAAGAATTTAAAATAACCACATTAAAAATTTGAACAGACAGCAAAAGTGTTTTTTCCACTTTATGTCTTCAAAAGAGAAATAGGAAATTCCTCCCCATATCCCATTTTTTGGTAACTGCTGAAAATAATTATAATGATGCTATCTATCATTTTCTGACTTTTAAAAAAATGTGCCAGGCATTGAACTAAGCACTTTACCCACTATGTTTCATTTATTCTTCACACCATCACAACACTGGAGATTCCTATATTAGTACTATTTTGTAGATAAGCATGCTACTTTTACCTTTCTTTATCTCAGTCTCTTCAAAGAAAGTGACAGATTTAGTTGGAGTTTTTAACCCAGTTCTATAAAACTCCAAAGTCTTTGCTTATATGCAGCAGCCTAAATATGCAATAAATTTACTTTTTTTTTTTTCTTGGTGAGTTTCTTATAATGAGCAGTAATTATGGCTAGCCTTCCACTTAATTAGAAGGGCTGCAGTTTCTTATAAGGCAGGGTTTGACTCATGTTCTGATGGTTCACCTCCAGACCAGAAACTAATGGGAGAATGTAGAGAGCAACAAAGAAGGGGCTGTGTTTTGCTTCTGAGAGGAAAGTGAGCCCTGATTTTCAGAGTGTAATAGAAGGAGCAAATGTAGGAGAAAGGAAGGCCAACCAATAAAGACAGTTAGCCTTAATTCTGTAACTACATCAGCTGGGGTGATCCCATGCCTTCAGAGTGTAAAATCTGTGGCTCCCCATTGCCTTCTCTTAAAACCCGCTGTGGCTTTCTCTGTTTGAACTTCTGCCTGTTTGCCTACAGGTAACCGCCACCACTTCGACAGCAGTAGCTTAAACACCCAACATTTAATGGAGCTCCTACTTATGTGAGTGGTAGCAGATACCAGCACATATTAGTTTTGTTACATCTCTGCCCTAGTGGAAAGGATCCTTTTGATTCCTTACAATATCCACAGGTAGTAAATGAATGGGTGGTGACAATAGTTTCCATTAATAATGTGAGTTTTCATACCCTGGGATAAAAACATTGACAAGAATTATGTCTTTAATTCTTCCGGCAGCCCTCATCATCATTTTATAACTGAGTAAACTGAGAGTCAGAGACATTAATTAATTTGCTTAATGTCATACAGGTAGGTAAGGGGTGAAAGCAGTTTTGAAAGCTGGGTCTGCAGATTCTAAACCTGGGGTGCTGAACCAGAAAACTATTACTGCCTTATAGAAGATTTTTTAATTTAGTTCTCTGCTTCATGGGAATGTGAATCACAAACAAAGGATGCCAGCTGTGGCTAAGATGTATATTGTTTGGTTTATTAAACATATTTGATTTGGGGCTTCCCTTCCTGTCTCCCTCCTACCCTCCCTCCCATCCGTCCATCCGTCCATGCATCCATCCATGGCTGGGAGGGGAGTTCTTCTGTTTGCAAGAGGCCGCCCTCTCCCTGGACTGCTTCTCACACCCAAGTTCCTGCCAGATCGACAACGATATTTGAGTTTATGACTCTGTTCCAAAAGGTCAAGAAAAGACAGTTCTTTCTATCCTTGAGTGTGCTTAGGAACAAAGATTCTACAACCACTTTCTATTGGGATGTTTTGTTATCCTGCCAGATTTTAAATGTATTATTTGCTTTTAGTTTTTTTTTTAAAGAATTATTTTATTTATTTCTACCCCTACCCTCCTGCGTTGTTTGCACTTGCTGTCTCCTCTCTATTTGTCTTCTTAGGAGGCCCTGGGAACCTAGCCTGGGACCAATGACTTGAGCCACCTTCACTCCCTGCTTGTCATGTCTCTCACTGTATTTCCTCGCTGTGCCTCTGTTGCATCATCTTGTTGCATCAACTCGCCATGCCAGCCCACTGTCTTGCTTCTGTTCTTTAGGAGGCACCGGGAACTGAACCAGGGACCTCCCATGTGGTAGGCGGGCACCCAGCTGCTTGAACCACATATATAGACCAACTGCTCAGAAAACTGTTGTTTCCCAAGAATACAGTTATTGATACTGCCTTTGCATCTTGTCTTTAAAACTTTTCCCCATAATCCAGTCTTTGAAATCTCTGGTGGCTGACAGGTAGTTAGTTCCTCTGCCTGGCAGATTGGTGTCTTTGCCACATGGGAGTGTCATACACAGTAAAATTAATACTCTGAACTGGATTTATTTAGCATTGTTCTTGTGACAAACTCAGAAGAGTGAGGGACCACATGCCTTCCTTTCCCTTGGGATGGTTGATTATCAGCTCATTAAACCATAGGAAAAATTGGAATGTCCTCAGTAAACAGGCCTTGTATTTAGGCACATAGATGTTTTTTGAAGTTCTTTATTGCCTTTATTTTCAAAGTTGATTTGAGAGAGATTTTACTGGTCACTTTTGAAAGTTCTATGTCATTGCCACTTTTCTTGTTGCCTTTTTTTTTTTTTAAAGGAGTATAAAATCAGCTGCCAACTCTGTATATTTTGTTTTTCAGATGCAAAAGAAATCGTTTTAAAAGCCCAGATCTTAGCTGGAGGAAGAGGAAAAGGTATCTTCAATAGTGGGTTGAAAGGAGGTGTTCATTTAACAAAAGAGTAAGTCTAGAGGTTTTAATTTCTTGTCTTTGGGTCAAGTAATTATGGAAGCTCTTGCTCATGAGTGAAAGAAGCCGTGAGAAAGGGATTGGGGTGGGAGTAGCTGCAGGAGGCAGTGAGTGGAGGGAACTGATAATATAGGTAGAGGGCTTGAGCAGTGGCCTGTTAGTCCTCCAGCCATAAAAGGATTTTTCTTCACTAACTGGTCAGTGAGTCATCATAAATGTTGGCAGTGGTAAACTCGTAAATTAAATGCTACTTCCATAAGGTCACTCCGCTGTTCAAGAACTTGCACTGGCTCTCCCTGGACAGTGGCATCAGCTGTACTTAGCATCACCTGTACCTTCTCATAGGCCAAGCTTTCCTTTATCTAAGCCTGTTTTTTTTTTCACCTTTATCTCCCACTCTCCCAGCACAGAACCCTTTCCTCCCCTCCTTGTTCTTGTCACATTTGTCACACACCTTTTCATTATTTACTCTGGTCCTTACTCCCCTCTCTTGCGTTTCAGCATTGTCTCTTTACTATGGCTCAGCTTATTTGGGGAATAGGGTAACTGAGGTAAGCAAACATCTTCTATTCCATTTATTCATTCATTTTTTTTTTTTCCCTCTCTCTCTCTCAGCCTCTACTCAGTGTTAGACACATAGTATATGATCAGAAAGACCTGTCTAAGTGAGGGTGGAAGTCCAGTGTGGAAATGATTATATATTGGCTTTGCTTTAAAATGAATTTCAACATGGACATGATTTTTTTTCTTTTCTGTTTTCTCTCTCTTAGCCCCAAAGTTGTGGGACAGCTGGCTAAACAGATGATTGGGTATAATCTAGCAACAAAACAAACTCCCAAAGAAGGTGTGAAAGTTAACAAGGTAATATGAAGACTTTGGGTCATTTTCTATGTATATTTTAAACAAAGAGAAAAAAGAGAATCATACTTCGGTTTGTTTGTTTTTTTAAGCTTGCTTATTTATTGCTTATTTATTTATTTATTTACACACACCCCCGCCCCTTGTTTTGCACTTGCTGTTTGCTCTCTGTTTGTTCTTCTGTGTCTGCTTGTCTTCTCTTATTGTCTCTGCTCTGTGTCTCTTTGTTGCGTCATCTTGCTGTGCCAGCTTTCTGCGTGGGCCAGCACTCCATGTGGGCCAACACTCCGCGTGGGCCAGCTCTCCACTCGGGCCAGCTTGCCTTTCACCAGGAGGCCCTGGGAATCGAACCCTGGACCTCCTATATGGTAGACAGGAATCCAATCGCTTGAGCCACATCTGTTTCCACGTAATTCAGTTTTGACAGAATCTAATGAAGCACGCTGTTTGACAAGGTGCCACTTTGTTAAACCTTTTCTGATCTGTTTAGTATTTGGTATGGATTTGAGGAGAAATGAAAAGGTTTCTGTAATATTAATATATATTATCATCTGCATTTAGTAAAAGTGGGTGGGGGTGAGTGACCAAAGTAGTAGCCTTTCCTTTCAGAATACAGATTTCTTCTGTTAAACACTGAAAAGGACTTGGTTTAATAGTCCAGCTCTTATGCTCGGTGAAGGATATTCACGTCCGTCAGCAGCATCACTGCCCCCCGCTTCAGTCCTGTGTATCAAAATTATTTATTATGGTGGTTCTTTCTCTAACTGCACCTATACGTTACTTTGAGATCAATTTTATTTTGAGTTACCACTATTGCTGAGTATATTGTGTTAGCCAGGTCTGCTGGGTCACCCAAGTGTGAATAGCATGCACACAAACAAACACATATGCATGTGTGCACGTGTACACACAGACGCAGGAAATGAAGCCCAGAGAGGCAAAGGGGTCTGCCTCGATCTTGAAGTGGTGAGTGGTAGAGCTGGGGCCAGAACCTCACTCTCCCTCCTTGCCCATCTGCTCGCCTCTTACCATCCAGCCCCCGTGCCACAAGACACCAGGACTGGCTGCGTGGTTTTCAGGGCCCAGGGCAAAATAACTATGCAGAGCCCCTTGTTCAAATTTCAAGACATCTGCAACAGAGCAATAAACCAAGATCGGCGCCCTTCTGGGCATGGGAACCTGTGTGACTGCAGGGATCACACACCACGAAGCCGACCCTGGAGAGCGCAGAGGGTTTGAAGACCCCATTACAGCAGTGGATTCATGCCTGCCATTTTGGGGAGGCAGTTGTCTGCTCTTTGAGTTAGCATCATGGTTCGATGATCTCTGTAGTGGGCTGTGCTTGGGGACACTGAGGCACAGTTCATTCAATGTTTACTTTTCAAAGGGTTTTGTAGAAAATTGTTGATGTTGGCTAAAGTAATCACCTGCAGATTCCTAGTGTACCATGAGAGGGTCTATACAGGCCCAGAAAAGGACATTGAGCTGGAGGGAGACTGGAATACTGAAGGGTCATTGGCTCTGTCACTCTCAGAACACAAAGGCTTTCTAAATGCTAGGGAAGCAAACACACAAAACTGATTATGGTTATTTCCCTTTCCCACTGCCTCTCAGGTTGATGCAAGAACCATTTAAAACTCAAAAGTGTTTTGTTTTGTTCTTGCTCGGCCTGGCACACTACTTTTTATTTCCCTTTAAAATCTAGTTATGAGACTTTACCTGTGTAATTTACTCAATTCATTCACAGAGGAAGCTAGTTTCATGATTAATATTTTTGTTTGTAGGAATTCTTTGTTTTATGTGGACACATGGATTTTTAGATAAAAGAGTTTGTGATGCTTTTTAAAAGCAAATAAAAACACACACATAAAACAGATTCTCGCTGAATAGTAACAGAATAAAAATGTTTTGTAGATAGGCTCCTGATACTGGAGATAAGTGCATGCTTGTAAATTGAGCTATTGCCAGGGAACTACAAAAGTAATTTTTTTTTCTGTTTGCAAAAGTGATTAACACATGTAAAAAAATCTCAACAATACAGAAAGATGAAAACGAGAAAGTAAATGTCCCCTGTATTCTCACCACCTAAAAATAATTTCCATATAAGTCCCTTTTCTGTGTCTAATGTATATTACCACATTTCTATAACAAGAACATATTATACACAGTTTTAAGGAACTTGCTTTCATTTATGGACTCTTGGACATTTTTCCATGTCAGCACATACGGTTCTATCACTTTATATATATATTTTTGAAGTATATCATTCATACATGAACATACATAAACAAAGTGTATTGTAAAAGTTGTGAACTTAAAAAATAAACATGCATAACATTATACAGGGCCCCCATACATCACTCCTCCACCAACATCTAGCCTTGCTGTGAAACGTTTGAACTATGCAAGAGCATCATCAAAATATTGCTAACTATAGTCCATCTCTTACATTTTCTATCTCTTTTTGATGGTGGCATAATGTTCCAGTGAGTGAGTGTACCTTAATTAGTATTTAACCAAGCACCATTGATGGACATTTGAGTGTTTTGAAGATAATGTGACAGGAAGCATCCTTAATTCTTTGATATGTGGGAAGGACCTTAGGCATCATGATGACCATCTCTTTTATTTTCAAGATAAGACAAACTAACAGCTTCATGCCCGGTTTTCCATTGCCCAGAATATTCTGGTGTTCACTGCAGAAGATCAGAAACTGAGCTGAAGTCAGGATGTAGTGTTATCATTTAGTCTTTACCTCACAGGTAGAGCAAGGATAAACTTTTAATGATATACAGGGCTTATAAGTGTGAGAATCTGCATGGATTTGATTATTCGTTCAGCAATTATTTATAGAACTTCTTTTTTTGTGCCAGGCATGGTACTGAGTTTTGGGGGAGAGCAATGGGGTTTTGAAGTGGAATTTTTTTTTTCTTTTTAATATTATGTTACTGGTATTCTACCATTTAATAGCCCGTGCCTCACTTTTGAATGGGCAGAATGACAGTGACCTGCTGTATCAGTCAAGGTTCTCCAGAGAAGCAGAGAGAGCGAGAGCACGAGAGGGCTTTATTACAAAGAACTGGCTCGTGCGATTGTGGGGCCTGGCAAGTCTGACATACGGAGGGCTGGCCAGCGGGCTGGAAACTCCTGGGCAGGAGCTGATGTTGCAGTCTTGAGGCGGAATTTCTTTTTCTTCTTGGAAACTTCAGTTTTGCATCTAATGGCTCTCCATTGATTGGATGAGGCCCACCTACATTATCAAGGTTTAATCTCCTTTCCTTAAAGTCAACTGATTGTAGATGTTAACCACATCCACAAAATACCTTCACAGCAACACCTAGATTAGTGTTTGCCTGAGTAACTGGGTACTGTAGCCAGGTTGACACACAAAACTAACCATCACATCTGCCTGACAGGATTGTTATAGATTAAATCAGTTAATAATGCACAGCATAAGTGCCTAACATAGCAAATATTTAACACCTGTTATTATTATAGCTTTCATTAGGATTGTCATTAGGATTACAGAATTTTTTAAAATTTAAACATTTTATTTTGAGATAATTATAGATTCACATAAGAAATAATACATAGAGATCTCCTGTACCCAGTTTCTCCCAAAGATAACATATTGCAAAAACTATAGTATAATACCACAACTAAGATATTGATATTGATACCACCACGATGCAGAACATTTCCTTCACAAGGATCCCTCATGTTGCTGTTTTGTGGCTCCACCTGGTTCCCACCCACCCCTTTCCCTCCTTAACCCCTGGCAATACTAATCTGTTCTCTAGTTCCATAATTCTGTCATTTCCGGAATGTTATATAAATGAACTATACAGTATGTACCCTTTTCAGATTGGCTTTTATCATTCAGCATAATTCTCTGGATAGCCATCCAGGTGGTTGCATGTATCAATAGCCCATTTCTTGTTATGCTGAGTCGTATTCCATGGCGTAGCTGACCACAGTTTGTTTAACCATCACCCATTGAAGGACATCTGGGTTGTTTCCAGTTTTAGGCTATTATGAATAAAGCTGCCATAAACATTTGTAGACAGGTTTTGGTGTGAACGTAAGTGTTCATTTCTTTGGGATTAATGCCCAAAAGTATAATTGCTGGGTCATATGGTAGTTGGAAGTTTAGGATTTTTTTTTTTTTTTTAAGAAACTGCCAATCTGTTTCCCAGAGTGTCTGTACCATTTTACATTCCTAGCAGCAAAGTATGTGTGATCCAGTTTCTCTGCATCCTCTCCAGGATTTGGTGTTATCACTGATTTTTTATTTTTGCCATTCTGGTAGGTGTGGAGTGATATCTCATTGTGCTTTCATTTGCATTTTCTAATGGCTGATGATGTTGCACGTCTCTTCTTGTGCTTAATTGCCATCTGTAGACCCTCTTTGGTGACATGTCTCTTTATGGTTTTGCCTGTTTTCCAATTGGATTGTTTGATTTCTTTTTAACTATTACATTTTGAGAGTTATTCTAGTTATGATATAGTCCTTTTTTGGATGTGTGATTTACAAATATTTTCTCTAGCCAGCAGCTTGTCACTTCACCCTCTTATAGGATCTTTTGCATAGCAAAAATGTTTGAATTTGATAAAGTTCAGTATATCAATATTTCTTTTTATGTATTACGTTTTTGGTATCAAATCTAAGATCTTTTTTCCCTAGCACTAGGTAACAAAAGTTTTCTCATTTGTTTTTTTCTAAATGTTTTGTCGTTTTACATTTTATATTTAAGTCTCTAATCAATTTTGAGTTAATTTTTATATATGATGTGAAAGTTAGTTTGAGGTTTATTTTTATTTAATTTTTTTGCCTGTGATTGTCACCTTACTCCAGCACCATTTGTTGAAAAGGCTTTCCTTCCTCCACTGAATTGCTCTTGCACTTTTGTCAGATACTATTTGGGCACATTTTTGGGTCTATTTCTGGCTTCTCTGTTCTGTTCCATTGAGCTGTGTGCTTATTCCAAGTGGGTAGACTGATTCCTCTCACTTGTTTCTGTTTTCAAAACATTTTTACCTTCTCTAGTTCCTTTGCCTTTCCATGTAAATTTTAAAATAATCTTGTCTTTATCAACAAAAATCTTGTTAATTTTGACAGAAATTATATTAAACTTGATACTCCATCCACTTTACTATGTTGGATCTTCTGTGAATATGTTATGTCTCTCCATTTATTTAGATCTAGTTTTATTTCTTTCTTCAGCATTGTGTAGTTTATAGCATGCAAGTGTGGTACATATTTTGATAGCTTTACACTTAAATACTTTGTGATTTTTAGCAAATATAATTTGTATTGGATTCTTAATTTTGTGTCCATATGTTCATTGCTAGTAGGTAGAAATTCAGTTTATTTTTTATGTTTATTTTGTATCTTGCGACCTTGCTGACATACTTATAAGTTCTAAAAGTTCTGGTGTGTGTGTGTGTGTGTGTGTGTGTGTGTGTGTGTGTGTGTGTAGATCCCTAGGGATTTTCTACATAGTTCATCATGCCATCTACAAATAGGAACGGTTAATTTTCTTCTTTTCCAATATATGTGCCTCTTTCTTTTCTTATTTTGCCAGCTAGACCTTCCAGTACTATGTTGAATAAGACTTGGGAGAGTGGGCATCCTTGCCTTATTCCTGATATCAAGTCTTTCAGCATTAAATATAGTGTTGGCTATAGATTTTTTGTAGATG